>JALBWW010000002.1:35820659-35908159 GCA_023212625.1 Styphnolobium japonicum
ACAAACTAGTTAATGTGCTTTTATCTAAATTTATATTTGAAAAAAAATTAATTTTGATTTATTATCAGTATTAAATTTTTTTACACTGTCATCTAATTATGTATTATTAACTTATTAAAAGAGTTTGACTATTATAATAATTACCTCAAAAGTCTAACAATTTTAATAATATATTAGTACATGATTGGATGATAATGTAAAATAATTTTACACTGACAGTGGATTAAAATTAAATTAAAAAGTAAAACCACTTCAATTCAAATATAATTACATCTTTAGTTTCTGCATGACTTCCGAAATGAGATTATGCAAAACATTAGTAAATCATTTAAGGGCAATGTTCTTCTTCATGAAAAACCCTTGTAATCACAAGAAGCAAGGCAAGTACATAATATATATAATAATTAACATATTATATGTTATTATTATTATTTTTCATACACACATGTATAAATATAGTAGTGGATTGTTTTAAAAGAGAAATATTCATATTAATATTTAGCCTTTTAAATATTTAATATATCATAGATGTAATAGTTTAAAATTATTAAAGCATATTATGAATTATAATTAATTGTTGTGTATTCATATTATTTCCACACATTGTTAGTTGGTAGATTAGTTAGTTGATGGTGAAATAGTTACATAATTAATTATATTTCTACTTGTAATAAGTCACTTTGTGACTCTTATAATTAACTTTCTTATTTAGTAAATTTCACTTTCCTCTATCATCACTCTTCTCCTAATTTTCTTTCATTTGGGTCATGGTTATCAACATATATGTTAAACTTAATGCTGACTGGTCTGTTAAAAATTATGCATCCATTAACATATTAAAAATAATAATCACAGCTAGTTTCCTATTTTAATTAAACATTATTTTTAATTAAATAGTTTAATATTTAAAAAAACTGCATAATGTTCGATCAAATTAAAAAAAGCTATGACCTAATATTTAAATAAATACGTGAAGCTAAAATTGTGAACTAAAATGAATTTCTCATTATTTACATCAATTAAATATAACATAATTATTTGATATTCGTTCCTCATATATAATTATATAAAATATACTAATTATTGGTTAGTACTTTCACTTCAACTTTTTTGTATAATTACTATTACTCTTATATTTTCATTCTAGAAAATTGAAAGATAGTGTGACTATGGGGAAGTAAGCTTTTAGGTACTATTTGCTGTCTTTAAAAAAAATGCAACGTAAACAATTTTTAGAAAAACAAAAAGAGACAAATAGTGCAGTTGAACTATACAAGAGATTAAATAAATGGTGCTAATACGAACTTTTATAAATCTAAATGTGAATCTAATTGTACAGAAAGAAATGTTAGTCTTTGTACATATAAAAAAATTAATTGTATATATATAGCATCATTGCTATCATTTTATTTGCCGTATAAGTAATATATAGTTCAAATATTAATTAATGACACACTAGCAGGTTACTTGGGGCAATTTTACATCTGTTATTGAGTGCACTACAATAAAATTCATATCATATCTTGTGAAAATTTTCTAAGCTGAAAGGAGAGAGCGATAATAATTTACATTATTATATGATAATATAACGAAATTCACTATTCGATTAAAAGTTCATATTTTGTACACCATACGTACACATGAACTTAAAATTGTTTTATATATGTCATTGACATATCTTAAAATTAATGCAATAGATACTTTCAAATATAAGAAAATATGAAATATCTAATGACATACTTATTGTTGTCCAATTCTTTTAAAAATTCTGGCATGAAATATCAAAATAATTCACAGTTATAATTCAATAGTTCAATGGATAAAATTACATTCAATATAAAGTTATTAGAAATTACAAGTATGACAAGTTTAGCACCGTTATACACAGACACGTTGTATATAATTTGAAATTCTATATTGACAAATTATTTTGTAACTTCTCTAACTCATATAACTCCTATAATAATCCATATAAACCCTATATTAATTCTCATTATTAGTAATAAATTTAAATAATTATATTATTACGTAAATTGCAATATATATATATATGAAAATACCACACTCCAAAACTTCTAAACGACATGTGAGTAGTTATGCATGAGAACTACTATTTTGGTACAAAAACTGTTCAGATTTAAGTTTCTTAGGGGGAAAAAAAGCTAAAAAATTGTAAGATATATCGTCCCTTGAGACAAAATAATTTTCTTTTACGAACAAGACAACATTTATGCATTCTTCAGTTGAAAATTTTGGAGTTTATTTTTTAACTTTTCATTATTTTATAACTATCATTTATGTCACTAACATTTTTATTGGTACAGTTCTTGTTATCTTTTTTCTGGTTTTTCTCTACCATGAGAAGAATAGTAAATGCCAAAGTACATGAATAAACATAAAAATGAGCCGACAAAGCAAAGAGCATGCGCACGCTTATGACAAAGTAATGTATTGAAGACAAAACATTAGAAAGACAAACAGTGACACATCTCCCAAGGAAGCATGTTACGTCTTCAGTTTTCCTACTCAACTTCAAGAGACAAGAGATGTTGTTCTCTCGGCCGAAATTTTCTTTTAGATCATCTTTGCATGTGTGAGTCTGCGCAAAACTTTATAATTGCATGATGTACTTGAATTATTCAAAAAATATTATCAATTATCTAAGTTCTTTTATATGACATACCATGTGTGTAGTGTGCTTTTCATATTGCTTTTCAACCGTTGGATTGAATTGTAGTCTAATTGCAAAAAAAGAAAATTAATTAGAAGCAAGCGGTTATAATTATTAGATATAAATGGGATCACCCCACTAACCCACTTAAACCTACACATTTACAGTGCCTAAGCTGTAGTGTTTTTATTTTTATTTTTATCAACTTGAGAGAACCTTGGTTCGAGACTGAGAGTATTATAAGAAGCCAAACTCGCACAAGTATAACAAAAAGAAATTATCATAATAAAAATTCTAATTTGATCATGATTTTTTCCCCATAAAATTCTAGAAAAACATATATAAGATGTCTATCAAAGAGAATAATTCAAAGCTGAAGCCAACTAAAAATATATTTTTTTACAAAGGAAACAATTGTTGAATTAATCTCTAGATAGGTGCATGTATTTATATTCCCATAAACATGTCACAAGAATGCTCATGTCATCCTAGGCCTTTGTTTCTTAGTGCTGGCTCGAATGTAGGTGAGCTGCAGTGTTCAGCTTGATTTCTTCATTGGTTTATGTATAAACATTGCCAAATCCTTGTCAAGTTGAACAATCAAGTATTTATTAAAGCTCTTGGTTATAGCCTAATTAGTGTTTGAATTTTGATGATTGAAAATTAATGTTGTGATTTTGCTATATTTCAACTTCAATTCTCCTATTTCAACATTTGGTTTACTAAGATTCAGCAAGTGGATATATGAAACATGAGCACCCCAAATATTACACCCTGATTACAGTCATTATCAGCCAGTAATTAATAACCTTCTCAAGATCTCAGCTCATGATAATGGGTACCATTATGAGTCAATTCTTTTTAGAATCTTTATCTCTCTCGATGATGTACATGCCCTAAATGATTTTGAAATGTGTTTAACATATGCTTAGGATCCAAACCGTAATATATTATAGTTATACCACAACATACATGCCCATATCCCTCTCTTTTCTTTCCCTCTTTGCTATATCTCTTCAATTCACAAATCTTATCACTTTGGTATCAAATAATTTAACATTTCAGATGGCCTTTTGCCATGAGATTTGTGACTGTCTTCTTATCGCTTGTCAAGAATTTCATGATCTAATTAGTCAATGCCCAGTAAATGCTCACTCTATATTGTACTGAAATTTTAAATTTATTTTGAAGAATAGGGACGACAATGATTAAACTCTTGACCATCGTAAAAGCTGTGATACAATGTCAAGAATCAACTATCCTGAAAGCTTAAGCTATTAAGAAAATATACATGAATTATTTTTATATTTCTAACACAAGTTTGACCCTTTATTAGTGCAAAATTGACATCTCATTATATTTTTTGTTACAAAAGAGGCTTTAAGACATAGTGTGGGAAGATGATATTGGTGTATTGACGGAGTCAAACTCTTAGTTAATATTTCAAATCACTTATCATTATAGTCATTGATGTAATCCCTTGCTTTTAGGAAGTTAGTGTGTTCAATTTTAAAATTTAAATATCAGTTCATCTCTTATGTATATAAAGTTGTAAATGCTTAAATACACAATTAATGCAATGTTATATTCCTTTTCCTTTATTTTCTCTTAAACTCTTATATGGTATCAGAAGTCTTCAAGCTTTAACTAGCATCTCGATCCTTAACAATGGCTAGCACAAACTCTACCTGCACAAAACCTCACTTCCCGTGGTGTTACCAATTGTGATACCAATCTGTATCGATGACTTGTTGGATCCTTGTAGTATCTTGCTCTCACTCATCCTAACATAGCATTTTCTGTTAATAAATTAGCTCAGTATATGCAATTTCCACAAGATCTTCATTTTCAAGCTCTTAAGCGAGTTCTTTGGTATCTTAAATTCACTGTTGCTCATGAGCTTCATCTTGTCAAAGATCAAAATCTTCAACTATCAGCTTTTTGTGATGCTAATTGGGCCGACGATGTTAATGATCGCAAATCCACTTCTGCGTACATTGCATACCTCGGTCCCAATGTTATCTCATAGACCTTCAGAAAGCAAAATTCCATTACACGATCCTCTACTGAGGTTGATTATCAAGACCATTGCCTCCCCTGCAGCTGAGGTTCTTTGGATACAACATCTTCAGGAATTAGGAGTCACATTATCGAGTTCTCTAAAGATTTATTCTGACAAGCCACTTATCTATATGTGAATCTGGTTTTTCATTCTCAAATGAAACACATTGCCATTGATTACCACTTTGTTCGTGGTTTGGTCTCCAACAAATCTCTTAATGTCTCTCATATTCTTTCGAGTCATCAATTAGTAGATCTCTTGACTAAACTACTCTCTGGTCCATGACAATTTTCTCATGTCCAATATTGATGTCATCTCACCCTTCACCGTCTTCCAAGAGGGGGGTATTGGTGTATTGACAGAGTCAAACTCTTAGTTAATATTTCAAATCACTTATCATTATAGTCATTGATGTAATCCCTTGCTTTTGAGAAGTTAGTGTGTTCAATTTTCAAATTTAAATATCAGGTCATCTCTTATGTATATAAAGTTGTAAATGCTCAAATACACAATTAATGCAATGTTATATTCCTTTTCCTTTATCATCTCTTAAACTCTTATAGATGGAAGGTAACATAAAGTGGATATCAATCATAAAACAATTTTTTTAGTCATATATACCAAGTGTTTTGTTCAAGTTCTAAATTCTTTAATACGTTAAGTTGAATATTTTTGTCTTTTTAACATTTTTTATTAATAAAAATATTTTACAATGACTTTGAGTCTCTTAATTGATAATAATAAAAGTTCAGTTCCTTAATTGGTTTATTATAAAAAGTATAAGTCCTCAAATGATACTTCACTCATAGTTGTGTTGGGCAAGTTAATTTCTTTAGTCGAATTTATTTATGCGGCCCTCGAATTTATTTATGCTATACCCAAACCCCTAAACTTTATTTTACCTAAAAAAATATGGAGTCTTGTAGTGATGTTACCTCTAATTTAAGACTACCAGCTTCTTACCAATTTCGTGGTATAGGAAGGATTTTATTAGGCTCAATCGTCACCGTGATAACATTTCTTTTTTAATTTGACTTGAATTAATAATCTTTTTGGCATTTTCCTATAACCTCTGATCTATGACGCATTATCCTTCATTGATTGCGATAGCAATTTGAAATTTCTATGACATGATTGCAGGGGTGGTGCCTTGGTCCAAGGGGTTGGGTAACTGTTATTTCATGGAGGTAGCTATCCCAAGTTCAAATCTGGTGGAATGACTTTTCACACAGTCTCTCCCTCACCCAACCCTAGGAGCTGAATATGTACCGAAAGGTTCTTTAAATGAACATCACAATAAGCTGCTCTCTGTTGACTCTCTCATATCTAATGAAATCTAGCCAAACTGGATCTTGCTTTTAGGCTTTGTATTAATTACAATTCACAATTCAGCTCAAGCTCTGCTAATTCACGTGAACGGTTATAGCTACTTGCAAATTGCTCACAACTTACAAGTAGTCGATTAAAATTCATTTCACTTTGTAAAATCAAACTCAAATTGGTTTAAGTGTTTTCACCTATAAAATTAGTGCTAAAGCTTAACAAAAAAAGAAAAGAAAATATTGTTACAGACACAGACGCTGCTGCTGCAGTTGCTTCTGCTGCATTCTGGCTATTCAGAAAGGTGAGAGGGATTACTCACGAGCTCTGACCAAGGGCCTCTGGTTATAATCTGGGGACCATTTATAGGATCATAATGGTACCCTTCCCCGCTACCCAGTTATTAGACAGTCAGTTTATCAGAACCCTCTAGAGATGCCCGCCACTGCTTGTTCACAGTCTCTTAGCCTCAGATACAAGCCCTATTCGTTTTTTTCTTTAAATTTTTTTCTTCGTCTGCGAGCGCCAAGTCCCTTTCCCTGTGTCTATGACTCTCTCTTATATATAATAACAGAGGAACCCTCTTCAACAGTTAAAAGAATAATATTTTTCCTTTCTCCTTTCAGAAAGGAGTAGGAACTTGGCTTTTGTCTTTCTTCATCTTCGTCCTTTTGTTCATATTCTTCTTCTTTTTCTTCTTAATTCTTCTCCTTTTTCGTTGTTTTATTTGGTGTTTTTAAATTAATAGGGTGTATATATGGTGTTTAAAATGAATATTCTGCTAGCTATCTGAAATGCAAAACTAGACGGCTTTTTATTCTGATCTCTTCTCTAAATCATTGTACTTTATCTATGTCTTGAATTTCCTTCATGATTCATGAAACAAGGTTCCCACAGTGGATGATATAATATTTACTTTCCAGTTTATTATTAGATTTTTTTCCCTTTCATTTAACAAGCTTTAGCGAAGTAGATTTAATATTGGTTTCGAAATGTTTAGGATCTCTTAGTGTCTAGAACCTAGATGGTACAGTTCTTTAACATTTCAAGTTCGCAAGGGCATCCAGCTCTTGCATTTCATAACACACACAAACCACGATGTCTTAGGGTTTTTCGTGTCATGTATATGTGCGAAATGGAATTAAAGCAACACAGTCACGTCCCTTTTTTTCTTTTTTTGGAACTAAAAGAAGGGCACTTCTTTTTTTTTCTTGAAAATTAAAGAAAGAAAACTGTATCTTTTGGAATATTAGTCTAATTTTTTCTCATACTGTTACATTTCGAAGTTATGCAAACATGGAGAGACTTGTTTAGGGTATTCAAGCACTCCATAAATCAATTTTTTTAGCAACCATTGAGCTTGATTAAATTTTATATTCATTAATTAATGAAGAGAACTAGATCAGGTCAGTTAGCTGCATGTTTCAGGGATTCTCCTTGTTTGGCTGAATCCACGTTAAACAGAAACAAAGTAAATTCTGATGAATATTTTCTCCAGTTACTTCTGGGACAGAGAGTTTTTGTGGGGCGATTTTAGGGTTTTGAAGTTGGGATATATCTACATCCAGCTCCCAAGAGGTGAAGGCTAAACCATAAGGTGAAAACATATTTGCTGTCTTTCCAAATGAAGAAGAGAAGAAAACTTGCGTACGTTTCTGCATCTTACACATGATCAATTGACTTTCTTTTGAAGAAAGCATGCCATTAATCCACTTGTGGGTGTCAGCTCAGTGAAAAATCTCAACTTGCCCGCGATGCATATCTCTCTGCAACAAAGTTGTGTGGTCCCTCTTTGTGCTCAGTGGGTTTTTAAAAGATATCAATAATTGGTCCCTCACCTATGAATAGCTTTCCCTTGTCCAAAGTAGCTATCATACACATAGACATGACAATGCTCTTGGACTAGACACCACAACTTTTGAATCTCACTATTAGTTATCTTAAGTGGATTTCTCTGTTTGTCTTCTAAATCCTCTCCATGTGATGCATTCCCATGTTTTTGTTTTCTCTCCACTTTTTATTCTTTTAACTTTTCATTTTATTTTTGGGCCAGAATGAATTAACAGCCTATTTCAAAATATAGTATTTAAAAAAAAAAAACTTAGTGTCCCTAACAAACCTGCTTATCAAGTTATAATTTTGCAAGCTGTTTCTCCAAATTTTGATTGATTATTGCGTTTGATGCTCATATCCTTTGAAAGTTTTTCAAGATGAAGAGCCTAAGAATATGTTAACAGAAAACCTCTCAGAAACGATGCCAGATATTAATGAAGGCATGCGAATATTAGTTAACATGACTTTGATCTTAATAAGAACAAAATTTTCCTTGATGCTGTTTTGGCTTGCTTCCATGTATGGACCCCCATGTGATGCCCTTCAGTCACAAAACCTTTTGTAGTTGTCGATAAAGTGTGAGTAGCCACTTTTCGAAGTGTGTAACTATGGTCCCCTTTCGAGGTTATATATTAACTGTGTTCATTGGTAAAAAAAATGTTATTTAAGCTTTATACTACTTTCTAGTGTAAATAATGAGTTTTTACATAAGACCCAAATATACAGTAAAATCTTTTGTACAGAAATAAAACCAATTCTTTTACAAAAATTAAAAAAGTAACTGTGTAATGCACATATTAAAATAATTTGTAACTAAGTAATTAATTATTACCCTTGTCAAAGTTGTTTAGTTTTCCAAACATTGGCAACTCAATGTTTATGAGAACAACGTATCAAGAAATATCAACCATATATAACTACTATAATCAAGTAAATGATTGCCCATTATGCCTGACCATAAAATGATAAGATGTAGACTACCATATTTATTTGACCAATAGGGGATATGTGCCACCTGGCCACCCATGTGCCATTGCTTTATCTTTCAGTGCGGCGTGGTCGGTTCAATTCCGGCATCTTCCTTTTCCAAGCAGCGGGCTCAACTTCTTCACCAAGTTTATTCTATGCAATCAAAGCCAAGCCAAGCTTGAAACCTTCAAATTTTGTTCTAGCTTGGTATCTAAAGCACGGTGCAAACTTCGTCCTTCTCTCGTACCGTGCATGCTATCAGATAGTGGTAGGTGTTCATGTGAGTTTGCTAGATACTATCTTTTCAACTGTAAGTAGGGTTTATATAAAACTATTCAATTGTATGTTTCGGTTGTGAACTTATTCTATATTGTGTATTAGTGCAAAATAGTTGCATAATTGTCCTTTAACCCCATCTAACTGCTTTGACTTTGGTGTTGCCTTGCCTTAATTCATTTACTGAAACTAGATTTTGATGCAAACTTTTTCGTATAATTCAATATGAGATGTGCATGTTTTCCGATGATTCAAGAGTTATTTATTTACTGCACCAGATATTCTTAATATTTTTCATTAACCCCATCTAACTGCTTTGACTTTGGTGTTGCCTTGCCTTAATTCATTTACTGAAACTAGATTTTGCTGCAAACTTTTTCGCATAATTCAATATGAGATGTGCATGTTTTCCGATGATTCAAGTTATTTATTTACTGCACCAGATATTCTTAATATTTTTCTTTATTAATCTTCTTTAATCCCGTCAAAATCAGAATTGATTTATATGATTCATTATTTAATAATATCCAATAGTTGCTGCAAATCAGCAATCTGTGTTATTTGTTCTTCATGTACCCAATTCCAACGAACCGCAACTTAGTTTGCAGTCTCTGAGAAGGAGTAATTTGAGATAAGTTTAAATATTTAGACCGTAATCTGTTTTCAACATTTGTAAATTTCAATAAATTTCATGAAGAAGCAGCTTTCCGTCCATTTCCTATTATTTTTATCATTCTTAATTCATGGGTTTCTGAAGCAGATACTAGGAGAGACAACCAGCAAATTCTACAAAGTTAGGAGTTTCATTGTTGAAGTTATATAGAAGGGAAAATTGACAAGAGAAAAAGTGGAAGGAAAAAATTCTGCACCTGGCAACCAACAATGAGAGACATAAGATGATTAAGAGTCCAAAAGAAGCAGATTTTCCATTAAAACAGGAAGGTCATTCAAGTGATGAAAAAACAAAGGCTTCATCCAGCTCAGCACAATGGCTAAGATTGAAGGATCCAAGGATTGTGCGGGTATCTCGAGCCTTTGGAGGAAAAGACAGGCATAGCAAGGTTTGCACAATAAGAGGATTGAGAGACAGGCGTGTGAGGCTTTCAGTACCAACTGCTATTCAACTATATGATCTTCAAGATAGGCTAGGGCTCAACCAGCCTAGCAAGGTTGTTGATTGGTTGCTTAATGCAGCTAGGCATGAAATTGATGAACTCCCACCACTGCCAATTCCACCAGGGAACTTCACCCTTAGTTATCCATCTGCTGTTACTTCTAATGAAGTTAGCACCTCTCAGCCTAATGAACAACGGTTCAATATCAATAGGGGCATTCAATGGGAAGGTTCAAGCCAAAATACTGTGTGGAAATCAAAATGCAAAGAAGATTCAGGAGAAATGGTCACTGAGAAAGCAAATTGGATGAATAGAAGTGAGGAGGATAAACAAGGAAGCGATGAATGCCCTGGTGCACATGTTTTTTCAAATAATCTCTTACCAAGAGCAAATCATCCTTCCTTCCTGGGCTTGCTGAATACTATGCCACTTGGTTACCAATGGGAGGCTTCAGGCGATGTTTCTCAGTTGGGAAACCATGGATTCACAAACCAAACAGATATACACAGCATTAATGTTCCATCAACATTGTCTTTATCAACTGGGACTTCTCAAATTTTGGTATGTCCTCCTGGATCAACACAGTCATATTTACCTTCACACATTACAGCAATGGACATGGATCCAAGACAAATCAATCACTATCAGATGTTGAGCTCAAGTTCTCAAAATCTCTTGATGAATTCTTTCAATCCCTCTCAATACACCATGAGCCAATCGGTGAAACCCTTCAGCTTGGCTATGATGACTCCCAAACTTCTCCATTCACCCAACAGCAGCGAAAGCCAATCGCATAAGGACCAGGACTTTCCTTCCAAGTGATACACAAATTAGTACAAAGGTTATCTAAATTCTCCTCCTCTCAAAATATGCATGGATCATGATGACTGTGAGAAAGGTTCATTAGTTACAACTTACAAGATATTCCACGTAATGGCGGGGTTTGAATAATCATTTCGTTTGTGAATTCATGTTTAATTTTCTGCTGTTTTCTACATTTATAGGTAACCCTTAAATTTTCCATTCAGTTTGAATCTATATATATGCCATGAAACGGTCTAATAAAGAATGGCTTTTTAAGGGGTAAGAGCTCTCCTTCAATCAAGTGATAATGAATTGCTCAACTAATAGAACACGTGCAGATCAGTTTACCCTCTCATCTACAATGAGAAAGCTCGGAAATGGGAACCAAAGTTATCATTTTGATAGTGCCTTTGGAATTTATTTTCTTAACATCTAATGTGTTTGAATGTCTTTATTACTCTTGATTCATTCTTCAATCTTTGCTTGTGTTTGTATTCCATGAGATGAAATATAGTAAAATCAAGTACCTAATTCCTCCCTCATGCACACTCGCCAGCACATCCACCATGGATTAGTCTCTCAAAACTGTGGCAGTCCCTTGCAGTCATTAGAAGGTTATACATGAAAGTAATATATCTAAACCTGCTATCCAAAGCAAGGAAATTCAAAGAGGAGATTGGTTTGCATGATTAGAGAATATTTTGACATTATATAGTACTATGTACTTTAAAGAAAACTGAGCAAGAAGATAGAAGTTCAGAGTACTATACCTTCATTATACTTTGTCTCTGAATAAAGCCTAGGATGAAAAGAGAAGTGCTAGTCCTTTCAAAAAAGTAAATTAGGAAAAGAGGACAAAAAGATAAAGTATTAATAAAATGAATAATAATATTTACACACCAAAATTTTATACCATTTTTACATTTGATTAACTATATATATTGTTTGGTTAATATAGCATATTATTTAGTTAATGAGTTTTAGTAACCAATCAAAGTTGATAATCTATTATCCAAACGATATACTGAATTAATCAAAAATTTGTTTATCGTTATCCAAATCTATAAGTAATCGATTATCAAAATTTATTAACCAAACGTTATGATATATTAACAAAAAATTTACTTCCTGTTAATCAAGTAATAAAATGAAGTAAAAATATATGCAAGTATCATTTTCCTGAAAAAAATACAGTAAATTGAAGGACAAAACAGTATGCAAGAATAGCTTGCTTTAAGCGCCACTTTATGGATGTAACGAGAAGATAGCTTGCCTATTTTTTTAGGTTACGGGAATTTCAACAAACATTATTTCGTTTTTTTTTTAAAAAAAAAAACGGTAATGACAGTTATTAGCTGTTTTAGTTAAAAAAAAAAACGGTAATGACAGTTATTAGCTGTTTTAGTTACCTTATAGATTTCTGTGTCTTTAGATAACTGCTCCTTTGAGTACTTGAGGTCCTGAGCTCCATTCCATTTATCAATTTCCTCGTAGTTGTTAGATGAATAAATTTTTACTTTTGGTTATTAAAATTGACAGTTTGAAAAACATATACCAGAAAAAAGCACACCACAAATTATTTATATAAATTTTTTGGAAATAACTATTCTTAGAGATGCACCGTTTTCCAAACCAGTGTTTCTTGGTGCCCAGTTAACTTTCTTTTTTCTTCCAAATTTATTTGTATAAATAATCATATTTTGTAACAAAATAACTACATTATAAAATACGATGATTGTGTAATTTAAAAAAAATGTATTTCTTTACTAAATTAGTATTAGAAAAATAGCATATTTATCCTTGATAAAAGATACAAAGATCACACGTATAAAAGTAGTAAAAATAGAATAATAATGTATATTTCATACTGTTTTAATTAATTGAATAAATTAAATAATCATTATTTCTAGAAATAAACTAACTAATATGCATTGAAAATTGATTAATTTTATATTATTTATTTAAATTATAGTAATGAAATGAAAATTACTATTTAGAAAGATGTATAAATATTTACTAAATGAAAACAAAAGAATAATTAAGAGTGGGTTCGAAAAAGAAATTTTTACTCTATTTCATTCTATCAGAAATTGTCATTCCCACCTTTCAAGGGAAAAATAATAATTCATGTCTATGTGAAATCAAAACTTGAAATTGAAAGATCATTCCACAACTTTTTCTCGTACCAAACGAAGCATACTCATCCATCTATTTATAATATATAATTTTGACTCACCCACCACATCAGTCATGTGAGTCTACTTTAAGTTGCCACGTCAAATTGTTTGAATGTTACTATTGGTGGAGTCTTGGGTGCCCTAAAGTGAATGGGTTTTAAGAGTAATTTTTAGGGAGGTAAACTCTATTATAAGTATTTTATTTAATAATTAATATGTGTAAAATTATTTTTTAAAAATAAATATATTTATAATATGATTCATAAATTTTATACATATTTATTATTAAATAAAATATTTATAGATTTTAAAATCTTCCTGAGGTGACATGTTAACAAAGTAATACTGATGCTACGGGATGAGGTGTAAAACCTATTCTTCTCCCAAATATTCATTTATTTTACACTCACTTCGTTCCAGAGAAACCCCGCTTCTTTGTTTTTTTTGGCCATTCAAAGCCCCGTTTTGACTCCCTCTAATTTCAGATTCCTTCATCTTCTTCTTCCGCCATATGGATGGATTTTCTCAATTCAGCTTCTCCTTTTGACTACATCATCTTTGCTGAGTGCCTCCTCTGTTTCTTCTCATCTATAATTCCCTCAAAAGTTTCTTCTGTAAGTGCTTGATCATTTTCTCGATAAATAAAAAAAAAAAAAAACAGATATGGATGACACTTAGTACCTAATCATTTTTGCATTGGAAGAAATCATCAGCAAATGCAAAAATGATAACAGCGCTTCCAAGGCTTTAAGTCGTTGATATAACATGTTTGCTTCTCAGAATTCTCGTGCTTTATTTTATCGGATACTTGGGTGAATAAAGAGGAAGGCAAGAACCATGATTTCAGAGACGTGGGTGATTTTGCAAAATTTAATATTATTTCGGATAAAAATTAATTTTACATAACCCACAGCATAATCTACTTTTTCTTATTATTGACCACATCTCTTTATCGCATTGATCCAAGTCCAACTCAACAGGATATCAAAACCCTTTCAAATTGCAAGGCACCAAAGAATCCACCGTTACTATTTAGCCATGTCAGCTTGTCTCACTTCTCTATTTCTCAGCCACGTCAACAATTTCTAAGAATTCTCACATTTTCTATTTGTGCATATCTCTAACCTCAAGTTACAGTCCCTAAACATCTCAGCTTCAACCACGTCCACAACTTTTTAGAACTTCCGAATTGTCATTCATTGTCTCTCTTCACATCTCTATTGACGTTACTTCTATTTCACCACGCTTTCAACTCTCTTTTGTCAAAGCCCTTTATGGCAACCTACCATTTAATCTGTGAAATCAGCTATAAGGATTTCCAGATGCCATAACTTCTAGCTGCATTGGCATGGGCACAATCTCTCGTGGAAGCTCCGACACAAACAAAAAAGTGCGAAGATGCTGAGGAACCCCTACAGAGTGGTGCTGCCTTTGCCCAAGGATGGGCGCTGCAGAGGCCTAGAGGAGCACGGTGGAGCTAAGTAGCTGACGGTTCTGCCTAGAGGAACAACCTCCACCTGCTTTCGGATTCTGAGGTCCTTTCTTTTCTTCAATTTTCTGTGCAAGTTTGTATGTAATTTGTATATATATATTTTTTAATTTGCACGGGAATTATTGGAAGTGGTTGTGGTGTCTACTCTCGATAATGGGTACGGATTTTGTTCTTAGTTTTTCCTTGGAATTGAAAATTTCTTGATGTGGCTCTATAAAATCAATTCAAAATAAAAGTTCTTTTCCATTTCCACTGTATTACCTCACTGTATTTCCATTTCCACCATAATAATTAGGAACTGGAAGAATACCTTAATACTGTCCTGGACAAGATAACACATAACAGGTGACTAAAGATAGACTTTTATCCAACATAAAGTCAATATCAATTACATAACCATATTGAGCCCCTAATTAGTGAATTGGATTAATGCACTAATAATTTCCAATTCAAGGTGTTGGATTTAGGGAGAGGTAAGTATATGTATCTTGAAAAGTGTAAGCACTGTGTCATTTATCTGATGAGTATCAAAACAATTCTGTTTTTGTTCCAATTTATACTTTTTCAACCTTTTCTTTTAAGCTGTCTTTTTGACCTTGATGCGCCATATATGATCCTCATTTTATAATTATTTATTTTCTCTTAATTGTGCCTTATGTGAAAAATCATGTGAATTTTTCTTTATATATGTTCCTTCATTAAGTGCCAAGGAAGCTGCATCATCAGCTTTGGATGGTCGTGTAGGTTATATGCTATAGGTGTTCCAGATTCTCCTAATTTTTCTTTTGGGCAATATGTCGCATCTTCAAGCCAAGGATATGGTCATAAATCTGACCATTTGTATGGTCACAAGGTTTTGGATTATTCTAGAATAAACAGACGACAATACGGTGAACGTCAGAGTGCTTATATTGGTAGGGACTTACCAAGTGATCCAACTAGAAGATATCCTGCTGATCCTGGATTTAGTCATCAACATCAAGTGTATGCTTACACCTTAGAAAAGATTATAATAGCTTTCTTTGTTTATCTTAGTTTGTATTTTCAAAACAATAGAAAGAATTTCCACTCCTATCTTGTGATTTCTTTGTAATCGTATTTCATTTGTTTCTTTATGTTTAGCAACCAGAAATATACGATCGCATTGATTAGGCAGCTTTGCTTCAACAAGAGCACTAGCTAAAGGCTCAGTCTCTGCAAGCAGCCTCACTTGATGGCAGTACCAGGTAATTTTCTTTGATGAATTTGCACGGCTTTGGAAAAGGAGCTTCCGTCAAGGTACAACTTCAAATTATTCTAAAAAAAAAACATCAATAAGCAATAACCACTAGTAAGGATCACACTTCTTATATTGCTCTCCCACTTGCTCATTTGTGCAAATCGTGTAAAGTACTATCCTTAAAAGGTATATCTTTAAATAGGTGGGGCGGGCGGCGCGTGATACGGGTAGGCCCAAGTCCACATCCATCACTACAAGAATAAAAAAAAAAAAACGGGGACGGACAATTCCATCGCACACATATGTTAAAAATCCATCACTATTTGATTTTGTGACGGAAAGTTTACTCCCTTCACAATATTGCGATGAAAATTAATTATTATTTTATTTAAAAAAATTTAATAAGTATTTTCATCACAAAATTTGTCTCAATTACGTAGGAAATTTTTATGAATATTAATTATTAAAATTAATAAACAATTCCATCACAAAACGGAATTTGTGACGAAAATTAATTATATAACGTTCCAGTCATTTGATAATTAGCTTATGGTATAGGCTGGAGTGAACTACAAGAAGAAGAAAAATCGTGACAAAAATTTATGAATTGCGAAGAAATTTGTATGTTTTTTAAATAATTAAGTTTTAGAAATAAATTCAACATAGTGTCAAAATTTGCGACGAAATATTTTTTTAAAAAATTCATCGCTATTTCTATCACTAAAGTTGGCGACAATTCCAAAGTTAATTTTTTGTGATGGACGACAGATTTATACTTTTAATTATTTTTATTTAGTTAATTTGGTTGCCAATTACGTTTCAAATTGTGATGAAATTCATGATAATTTTTTTTCTCTAAAATATATTAATTAAATTTTTAAATTATTATTCATTTAATTAATTCAGTAGTAATACAAAATTCCTTCACAAAAGTATGTTTTTTTTAATAATTAAGTTTTAGAAATAAATTCTCCAGTGTCAAAATTTGCGACGGAGTATTTATTTTAAATTTCATTGTTATTTCTGTCCCTAAAGTTGGCGACAATTCCATCGTTAATTTTTTGTGATGGAATTCACGACAGAATTATACTTTTAATTATTTTTATTTAGTTAATTTGGTTGGGAATTATGTTTCAAATTGTGACGAAATTCATGATGAAAATTTATTTCTAAATTATATTAATTAAATTTTAAAATAATTTTTTATTTAACTAATTCTTTCACAAATTCCATCTCAAATTGTGACGGAATAATTATTTATTTATTATATTTATCACTTTATTAGGAACCTTAAATAAAAAGTAGTGAATATTTTTTTTTCCTAAGTGAGAAACTATGAATAGTCATACTAAATTTTTTGGTTTATAGATGTCTGTTATCCCTCTAGATATTGTTGTTCGTACAATTTCAAAGGTTCTTGCTTTAATACCTCATAGGGACGCACTCTGGTTATATTTTTTCTTGTTTAATGTTTATCTTCTTTTCTTAACAATACATTTTCAAATATGATGCTCAAGACTTACGTATTTTACACGCTAATGTAATTACGATTTTTCTAATCCTTTAGCTTTTTGAAAACTCATGTATTAAAACTTTGAAAGTAAATTACACATAAAATAGAGTTGAAGAGGATTTGAGCTTTTTTTTTTAATGACATTTATGATGTCTTTAATGAAATTTTGTTGCTTCAACACTCCTCAACAAAAAAAAAATGATTTTACTTTCTAATTCAAATAGAAAAAAATTGCATGGTAAGTTTAAATATTACTAAAAATAAGAGTAAAAAACCAAAGCCAATGATAGGTGAAATAGAAGAAGATGGCTATAATATATGGACAGTTTGTATGGGAGAGCAAAAATCTTTACAATCTTAACTCTTATAAGTATTTTGGTTTGAAAAATAAGAAAAACTTTTTATTCAACTAAGTATAAGTCTTTGTTGCTGGCAACAATCAATTAAAAAATTAAAAAAATAAGAGTGAAAAATATTTTTAAAAAATACTTGATTTAATGAAGAAAAAAATCTTGGGTGCCCATGCTTGTACCGGTTCACGCTGGAGAAAGCTCTTCATCAACTTTTGCAGTTGTCTATGGTTTTCCTCCATTGTAGTCAAGCAAGCATCATGCAGAGCTTGATATTTGTTGATTTGTTTTTGAAGGCGTTTGAATCCTTCGTCCATGCGCATGTCGAGCCTTGAGTTTCTTGTGTCGTCGGCCATTGCAGCATGACAATGAAAGCACCAATGATAGGCTAAACTTATATCGAGGGAAGGCAAGTAACCAATCTAAAGATGTAAAATACCTCTAGCCACTGAATCCTCAGATTCTTCTTTATTGAATTCTCATACCATCTACAATGGAGTTTCTTCCTTTTACAACCGTATATTAACTATAGCTTTAATTATGGGCCGTTTGTTACATATTAAAAAGAATTAATTTTGGCTTTCAATAATTTTGAAATTAAGTTTTAGAGAATTTTAAGAAAAATAGAAATTATTTTATATTTATTTATAATCATAAAAATCATTTTTAAATGAGAATAACTTCTCTTTCTTTTTTATCATAAGAGATTTTTTTCAAAAACTAATGAGAATAATTTTTCATTTTAATCATAAAAACAATTTTTTAAACTAATAATTATTTAAATAAATTTAAACAAACACAATTAAAATTATTAAAAATAATTTTTCACTTTAAAAATAATTTTTTTATTAAATAATCTGTAACAAATGGCTCTATATTAACTTTTCGTAAATGACCAATAGCTTAGTTCATATCAGTTACTTTATTGAAAAGATAAGAAATAAAGAAAGAAGACTAATAAACTTTTTAAGGGGTTGCTTATAATAAATAAAATAAAAGACAATAAAAATTGTGATAAAGTGATTAGAATAATTAATTCATTAATATGAATAAGAGACAATGATATTTATTAAGCATTAAATTAAAAAATTTAATAGCCTTAATTTATTATTAAAAAATAATTATATAAAATATAAATATAATATTATTAAATCATCAAACTTAAAATTTTAGAGGTTTCAAACAAAAATTTTATTCGCTTTATACTTGAGCCAACCTTAATAATTTTAATGTTTATAGAATTTTTACAAAATAGTTAATAATAAGTTTAATATATAACATTTAACAACATAAAATTTAAAGTAATAATTTGTTTTCTAATTAAAAATGTTATTTATATACTTTATTTTTACGTCTCCTCTTAAACTATTACATTATTAAATATGGATCCTAAAAGTGATAATATGTTTTCTAATTAAAATTGTTCATTTATATACATCCTCTACATCGGGCCCTTTGTTTTGCTTCGCGTTCGATGTTTGGCCGTTCCTTTCCTGCAAAACGATGTCGCTTTAACCGGAAAATTCCAATTCCAATTCTAATTCCAATTTTAATTTATTCGAGAGTTGAAAAATCGCAACATGTTCCGAGCATAACCTTCGTTCCAAAATCCAAGTTCTCTCTCTGTGTGCGCTTCGCGTGGTATATCTTCGATCGAAGGGTTTGCGAGGGTTTAAGCTAACCCTAACCCCAAACCCCAACAATTTCCCCATTTTTTTTCGACTCACTCTCTCTCAATTTCCCTTTCTCTTCAATCATTTCCCCAAATACCCCATTTTATTATATAAGAGATCCAATCCAATCAAAACCTGCCAAAAATCACTGGTAAGCTTTTCAATTTTTATTTTATTTTATTTTCAATTTTCATTCTTTCCCTCCTTTCTTTCCACCTCAAATTGTTCTTTTTCTTTTCTTTTTTTCCCCTTTTGCATTCAAATTAACAGGAGTTAGGGTTTTGCTTGATTAATTAATGGGTGTGAGTGACACATAGTTTTCACAAATCATGTTGGTGTGAAACTTGGATCCTGTGAGAAATTCTCATCTTTGCATTAGAATCTAAAGAATGGTGCTTTTGGGCATGTTGTTATGTGAGAAGAACTAGTGATATGAAGTGCTGAATATGAGCAATGGTGGTGGGAAGACTGGAAGACAGGTTGAACAGCCTAGGAAATTGGGCGGTGATGACTTTGCCCTAGCCATTGCGAAAATCGCGGTAGCTCAAGTATGCGAGAGTGAGGGTTTTCACGCATTTCAGCAATCGGCTCTTGAAACGTTTACCGAAATTGCGGCTCGTTATGTTTTGAGCATTGGGAGATATGCACATTGCTATGCTAATCTTGCAGGCAGAGCTGAATGCAGTGTTTTTGATGTCATTCAAGGGTTGGAAGATTTGGGATCGGCGCAGGGTTTTTCAGGTGCTTCCGATGTTGATCATTGTCTTGGAAGTTCCGGCGTTGTTAGGGAGATCGTTAAGTTTGTTGATGAAGCTGAGCAGATTCCATTTGCACGCCGTGTTCCTAGGTTTCCAGTCGTGAAAGAACGGCTGCTGACTCCGAGTTTTTCGCAAATTGGTGAAGAGCCTCCTGAGGAGCATATTCCTGCTTGGTTGCCTGCATTCCCTGATCCTCAAACGTATGCACGGTCACCTACTTGGAATGGAAGAGGGACGGAACCTCGTGCTGGCAAATTTGAGCAAGAGAGGAAAAAGGGTAAGGAAAAGCGGTCTATGTTGAATTTGCAGCCGCAGCAGCAGCAAATGGTCTTGAATAATTTTGAAAAGTCCAACTTGATTGACCCTGCAGATGCCAAGGCAAAAAGAGTAGCGGTGGAAAGTAACCCGTTCCTTGCTGCGCCTTTGAAAATTGGGGATAAGGAAGCTGCTTCTGTTGCCCCTCCAGCTAAGCTCTCCAATGATTTAGCTTTGGAAAATCTTGTTGTGGAAAATTTTGTTGAAGATAAGTCCATTTCGGTACTGGAGACATTTGCTCCTGCAATTGAAGCAATGAAAAACACATGGTGTGATTCCGAAGAAGACCGGACAAAAGCTCGTCTGAATGAGAAGCCTACTGTCCGTTTTAAGATTGGGATTGGAAATAAATTCTTAGGAAGGTCTGTAGGTTTGAGTCCTCAAAATGATGAGCATAAAAAGACTCTTCCGTGGTTTGCAATGGAAGATGAGAAGGATGACAGGAAAAGGAGGGCTGAGAAAATTCTGAGGGAATCTTTGGAAAACCCAGATCAGCTTGTTCAGTTGTAAATTAGATTGCTTTAATTAGAATCTGTATACTTTGTTCAGGAGAATGTCATGATAGCTAGTTCTGGGATATTGAAATCTAGGTCATTGTCTGCTTATGGGCATTATAGGATGATGTTACTATTTTGCAGAGACGTGTTCCCACTTTAACAATCTTTCAGGTATGTGCATGTCAATTGGTTGGTAGATCAATTTATGATTCTTTTTTATTGAAGTCCGTTACCACTCTATGATCTTATTATGATGAATGTAGCATATAAAAGCATCTCCACTTCTGATTTGTGGCAGTTGCTCTGAATTTGTGAGCCAAACCCTTTTATATTAAAGGTCAATGCTACATCTACAACTAAACTCACAGAAATTCACATTCCTTTCTGATTAACCTACTGATTAAAAATAGAAACATATTCGAATATCCTGTCAATAACACTAAAATCAACTTCCACTGTTTTAAATCACGTATTATATTAACTAACAATTGAGAACTGGTTACATTAAGTTAGTTAATAGTTACAGATAATTATCCTCTGCACTTTTTCATTGTAGTATGCTCGTGTATAAACAAATAGTTTTTAATCTTCATGTTCAGAAGATACAGAGTGAACTATATATTTCAGTTAGCATTTTGTGTATTTTCCAATATTTCTTTCTTAGTAGTAGCTTTCATTGTTTTATATTTTGGAATTATCACATTTCTGCTGCGTAAAAGAAATCGTTGGTTTTGCACTACCATTTTATCTTCATTTTCCATGTTTTCAATCCATTTTATCTTCATTTTCCATGTTTTCAATCTGGTTATTATGTGCCCTACAGTACAGTTGCCGTGTTTTTTTGGGTTTGCTTTTGAATTGTTCTACTGGACATCTATAAGACCAGTGATACTCTTTGGTAGTGAATGTTGGGCAGTAAAGTACTGACAAGAGCAAAAAATTAGTATAGCGGAGTTGATAATGTTGAGATGAATGAGTAGACATACAAGAAAATATAAGATTAGGAACGAAAGTTAGAGTAGCGCCTATCGAGGAGAATATGACAAACTCTCCTAAGGTGGTTTGGTTATGTATGAAGAAGATCATTAAAGGCTCTAATGAGAAAAGAGGATCAAATGGAAGATAGTGTTGGATCAAGTGCTTATCACTAGTTCAAAAGCTATAATTGATGACAAGGGTACAACTTTATTTCCTTATATCTTCTTAGAACCGCATCAAGCATTAAGGAGTTGCATTCATTACAGGCGTCATGGACCGGGATGTTAAGCCCACGAATCTTAAAGGAGACGCTGACCAAATAAAGCCATCAATCTCCCCTGTATCACCTGAGGGATTCAAACCCATGACCTTGTTTTGATACCACTTGTTGGATCAAGCGATTACCACTAGGCTAAAAGTTATAACAGATGGCAAATGTGCAACTTTATTTTCTTATAGCTTCTCAGAGCTACATCAAGCATTAAGGAGTTGCACCTATTACAAGCCTCATAGGTCGGGATTTTAAGCCCACGAATCATAAAAGAGACGCTTATCAAATAAAGCCAACAGATAGTTCGATTAAAATGACAGAGGAAGACCGAATAAAATTTTAGGAGAGATCATTAAAGATGCCTTTACTCTAAGTGGATTTATTGAAAATATGATTTTTGATAGAACCCAATTACATTGTTTGATCCATGTATCTGATTCCATCTTGTGTTGCTTTTATCAATTGTCGTTTGATAAGGCTTGATTGTCGATGTTGTTGTTGTTGTGGTTCTATGTTGATCTTATAGTTTTGCTGGTGATTTTCAGTCGAGATAGTGTTCTGGCATACTCACTAAATTGTAGAACTTGCTCATCAATGCAATTTCAATTGGTATGCACCTGAGATCTTGATTGTTATAAAAATAAATATTGATATCTTTTACTAGTTGAAACATTGATGTCAATAGCTTGCAAGGATTTGTTCCATCTATGGTTCAGAAACTTCTTTTCTGTTCTCTTGCCCATGTGATTTTGCAATATGATTTGTTTTCCAGTAGTACGTACAACGATACAAATCATTTGCATCGGTTCACTTATGGTTTGTTTGGTTCAAAGGAGGGGAGGAGAGGGAAGGGATTTTAATGAAGGGGAGGGGAGGAGAAGGGAGGGAAGAGAGTTTAATTTTGTATATGTTTGGTTAGAGGAGGGGAGGGGAGGGATTTTAATGGAGGGAAAGTATAAATTTATCTTTTTACACAATTATAACATTTAATGTAACATTTAATTTAGGGATATTTTAATCCATTTTTTAACATATGTTCTCTCCCCTCCAAATCCCCCCACTTTTGGAGGGGAGCTAAAATTGGCTTAGGAGGGATTTTGCTCTCCTCCATTTCCCTCCAACCAAACACTATGTTAGTGCTACAGGGCATTCTCTTGCTGCAACAATGTCTCTGATTAAATTATTTTCTCTTCATATGACCAACTGACATGAAATGCATGTTGAGCTCCAATACTCTGGCTAAGGCATGAAGGTGCAGCCTGATGACAAATTCTAACATCATAACAATTTGGTGTTTACGAAAAATGTCATGCTCGTAAAACAAATATATAACGGGGGTGAAGGCCATATTATGTTCCAATGGGGATACTTGTCGTATGCCTGGATCTCAAATTTCTCCCGCTGACTGTCTTGTTTCATGAAATTAGAAATACGAATTGTCATTGTTGAAGTGCTTGAAGTATTTCTGGAGACAATTGACTTGTGTGATTTCAAAATGATACATTTAATCTCAAATATATGGTTACGAAGTTCTGCTCTTAGTCTACGGTCAGACCACAATATTGCATGTAATGTGACGAAACACTAATGCTCAACAGAATCACTTTTTTTAAATGGGTCTTAAAAGTTGAAATGTTTCCTGAGTGTTCGTTGGCAGAGACCAGAGAGTGGATGACTGAACTATCTTCGCATGTAATGCAACGATATGAATGGTTGTCGGCAGGGGCTGTTCAAAATCCAAATTAATCCAAGACAGGCAATGCAACCTGGTTTGGTTTTTATTCATATCTGGATTGGGTTACGTTGAAAATTTGGTTCCGATTACGAAAATTTTAAACCTGATGTAACCCAACATGATCCGTCATATTATCTTGTACTCTATAATAAAGATCATGTGGTTTCTTTTTTTCTTTTTGTTGGTACAACGATCATGTGGTTTCTAGTCATGCACAATTTTAGTCTCACTTCAATATTCGTGAACCTTTTAAGATTTTTCCTTACTAGCTAATTATTTTTTTATTTATATCCCTTTAATTATGTGATATTTAGTACATTTATATACAGTAACTTAATAACTATATGGTTTTATATAAGTAAAGTGACATCAATTGTAGGGATGATTTAAACTATGGTTCGGTTTGATTCAATTTGAAAAAAAATTATACGGTTTGGTCTATAATTTAAACCAAATAACATGAACCAAATATATATATATATATATAGATCACATACAAGTTTGGAGTTGTAGCATTTATATTTTGCATTTCTGTTGCTATAGATAAAATTTAAACTCTTTTACGTATTACTGTTGTTTTAATTGCTTTTATTTTAACAATGCGTAATGAAGTGAGCTATACTAGCTAAACCTAATGCATTAATAAACCATGGTTTGAACTTTGAAGCCAAACCTAATTGTGAACTTCGGTATTCGAGGCTGAGTCTACTTCGGTTAGTACCCCTACTCAATTGTAATTAATATATATAGTTGTTTCACAAGTTATATATTATGATTCTTATTTGAAAAGATATGAGCATCGAAAACTATTGAACATATACAAGGCATTACGCAGTTTGTGCACTTCACAAAAAAAATTGATGGTTTGACACCTTCAGACCTAGGTCTCCCTATGTACCCTTATTTTTTTTTTAATGAGAACCATACATAAGATGAGTTAAATATAAACTCCATTAAATATAACTAATAACCAATAAATGTTTGATAATCAACTATAGATATTAATACCCAAAAACAATTATGAGTACCAAAATAATCCCCATTCATTCTACATAGTGATCTAACCAAGAATAACTTGTGACATTATACTTTAAGAGCTGCAAGAGCATTTTATAACCCCAAGCAACAAACCCAACCCAATTGGACCTTTCATGTTTTGAGATTGTTATGAATATGATTGTGAGCCATTTCAGTTTGGTTAGTTTGACTTAAAAGGATATATATATATATATATATAAAAGAATATATATATATATATATATGTATATATATATATAATGGATTTGGTTCAAATTAAACCCAAACTAACTCAACCTGTGAAAGTCGATACTGACATATACATTCATCTGTATTTCTACATGTATTTATCAACATAGACTAAAAATACATGAAGAAAGACGATGAAGGTACGCATAAATGTGCAAGAATTTATACAAAATGGTGAAACTGTCAATTAAGCAGCTTATTACCCCCTTCAAACTATATGTATAGCTAAAGAAATATGACATATGAAGACTGAATATTTTTTTCTGAAGCTGCTTAGCCAAAATTCCTAGTTGGGAAACAACAGTTGCCTGCAATGCCTACCAGGATGGTTAGCTACTTCACCTCTCACAACTTCAGTTATCAAATCTTTAAAGATCAACCGTTCGACATCCAACACAATATTTGGTATCTCACTGTTGCATTCTGTCCAAATTGTGGGGTGATGCATCAAATCTCGCCATAAGAGACTTGTCAAATTCTCATCCTCATTAGCCAGGCTGACATTCGTATTTTTACCTTGTAATTGATCTGTTTCTGAGCAAAGCTCATCCAAAAGCTGCTGCCCTTTTAATTTTCTACCTGCTATATCATTTTGTAGGCACCACAGAGTGGAAGAACTCTCCAATATTAGTTTTCGAACTAAAATGTCATTAACGACATCAAATATGAGTTTTCTTTGCATTTGCTCAGGATTAATAATCCTGGCAATCTTCTTGGCACTGTCTTCAATATTGAAATGCCTCTTGTTTGTCTTCATTTGTTCTAGTGCAAAGAACAACTTTGGGCTAATCAAGTGGTCTGGTGAATGAAATATCTGGCTAGAGCTGGGACCGCTGAGCAGACCTGATGCTAACAGTATTTCTGATATATATTTATGGTCAGGATCCTTACTGTCATTGAAATTGATGAATTTCTCATCAATGCAGTCAATTTGTCGAAGTAGTTGAACCAAATTCTGGGTGTTCATGTCTCTGTCACTGGATCCATTGCTGAAGTTGGCTTTTGTGGTGCTGGATAAAAGAGGAGGATCCACTGAGTTCTCCTCACTATCACAATCAGAGCTTAGAGCTTCACCTGTGGCAGTAAATTTGAAGAGAATTAAAATATAACTCAAACTCCTTTTCAGGATTATTTTTGTGAATGTCATTAAAAAGTATATTGGCTGATTCATTTGAAAAATGAATTTAGATTCATTCACGATTCAATCTATGTTGCTTACCTAAATCTTTTGAGATGCCTGATTTCTTTTTCACTGGAGATGGTGGGTCTTCCCTATAGAATGCAGCATCAAGAACTGACACAGGACTTGGTTGTTCTGCAGTAACTATTGTCTCAGCCAGAGAGCTTTCCTTGCTCAACTCTTCAACTGCATTCTGATCAACGAAAGAATGTTTAACAACTGATTTAGATGCAAAATCTAAATATGGGAGGAAGAAATACTTACATTTTGATTCAGGCCATTCAGCTGGATGGAGTTGCTATTGATCTTTCTTGATTGATCAATGTGAATAACTTCTATGTCACTATGAGTGGACAAGCTTCTTTCGCTGTCAGAAGCTGGGGAAATGACATCAACATGATGCTTAAAATCCCTCCAATGACAGCTGATCTCGCTGAAACGTTCATTTCTTTCCTTCAAAGTAGATAATTTTTGCCTGGTTGTTGTACTCGGGGAAGAAAATTCCATAGATTGCTTATTGTGTTGTCTTCTGTTAAAGTTGGAATCCGATGATGGACTGGTTGGGGGAGAACGCCTCTCCAAACCAAACTTCTTTTGTAGTCTTGGGCTCCCAGTCACTGTTATATTACCAGAGCTGGTGGGGTTTTCTCCATTTCTGTCTTGAGGAACTTTGGAGGATTGCATCAATTTTGAAGTTCTCATCTTATTACTCTTATCTGCTGAACAAAGGGTTTGACTAAAAGGATCCTTGATATGTCTGCTTGTTGAACTGATACCTTTAGCTGTTTGCTTGTCAAGCTTGTCAACCAATCTTCCATTTGTGGGACTACCAGGGCAACACTTGCTGATACCTGATTTACCATGAATTGGAATTTCTGTGGAAGAAAGATTATTGGCTTTTCTAGTACCTTTTACTGGTTTCATGATGACAATTGGCAATTTACTACCCTGGGTTGAATTTGACATGTCAACTGTGACAGATGTTGGGTCCTTTTGTTGTATTCTTGGGCTTCGTACTTTCAAGCTTTCATTGAGACTACTACTATTCCTATTGCAAGATGGAGAATTTGAAGCCTGATCTCTTGTAATATCTAATGAATCTTTATATCTCTGCATTGCTTCAAGAATCTGTTTAAGGGCTCTGAGATCCTTTCCAGACTTATTGAACTCAAGTTCTGCCAGCCTTTTCTCAATTTCCCCATATACAGAGAGGGAGGAGTTTGAGGCTTTTATAGCAGATTCACTTCCCTTGGAAGCTCGTAATTGAGAACTTTGGCTTGCATCAAGTTGCCTCCACAGAGTTGATTCTAGCGCAAATCGTGAATGTGGTGTCACATTTGTGATTGAATCAGCCCTTCTAGACTGAGGCAAGGTGGACTCCTTGCATATCCTGGGGGATACAGAACTTCGGTGATGCTTGTATTCATCACTTGTGCTAGATCTTGCCAAAAGCTCATTTTTATTGGTGGGGCAGCTAGAAGTCCCCAGTGGAGTCTCACAAGTTTGTGTTTGGTCTGGGAGGGCTTCCAATCCCATTAACTTTGCTACAACACTGGATGATCTCTTGGAAGTTTCTGGTCCTTGCAGCTGGTTAAGCATTGTGCTGGAGCTCCTCCCATACCCTTTCTGTGGAGCCTTCAAAAGGTTGCGAGACTTTGTTCCTTCATTGGAACCTCTAATGGATCCTTCTCTGCTGTCCAAGGAAAGCCTTGGGAGTTCCTTATGTTTTGTGGCAGATTTGAATGTATCTTGTGTATCCCTCCCATCATAAGAGAATCGTGGTGAATCCCAAGGTGTTTTCTTGGGCTTAGCAAGAATATGGAAGGGTTCATTGGCAACCATACCTCCTGCATTGACAGATTTGTGGGACTGCAAAGGCCGAGGGGAGTCTATGTATTTCAAGGTATGACCCTTCTTTTCCACTTTAGCCACAGTTTTCACTGACATTCCTTGAGCTTCTCTATGCATTGAGTCGTTGACAATATCATAGAAGTCAAGGGATTTCTGGTCTGGGGTATCAAGTTGCTTCATTGCTACTTCTGAATTTGGGTTTTCTGGAATTTTGATTTGACTGGTTGATGGTGGTTCTGTCTGAATAGTTCTGTTTAACTCGAGGGATGACATGCTAGATGAACAAGATGATGAAGACATAGAAGTTATTGATGACTCTGTGGAGAATTGTTGCTTCTCTCTTGAAACCTTCAGATTCTTAGCCTGCAATCATACTCTCAAGTTCTTAACTGATTCTGCTAAAATTCTCTAATGAGTTAAACTACTTTCATCTTACCGTTGCTTTCTGCATTGTACTATTCAGCTCTTTGATATCATTACAGCTTCCACCTGAGAAAGGAAGGAAATTTGAGTTGCAAGTAATATGAAATATCTTGTCAAACTTTAACCTCAACTCTCCATTCATTCTTTTAAGTCCTTTCCAAAGTATCTGTTGCCATTGTTTACATGTTAAAGCTCCACAGAAAGACATATCAATTGATAATATAACTATAAAGGATTTGAGTTGAGCATAAACATGGAAGATGTGGTGAGAAAAACAACACAAAAATCTTTAAAATATCTATGGAAAATCCTAAACATCAAATGTTTTACATAATTTGTTTTCTGCAGAATGATGTGCCACTTGGGAGAATTATAGCAACTTCAATTATCCATCGTCTATTAAATGAGGAAAATGAAATAATTCTAGGTGAATTGTAATGTACGCACTCAAATAAAAAATAAAAAATAAATATTTATATCTCTGACTCTTTTGATGATTAAGAGGTGTCATTCTAAATAGTTGATTTTTTTTTTTTTTAAATCAAAACATCTGAAGGAGAACATTATGTGAACATCTATTAGAAATTTTCTTATTTGAAAATTTTCAGAATTTTCCGAATTTATATCTCTGACTCTTTTGATGATTAAGAGGTGTCATTCTAAATAGTTGATTTTTTTTTTTTAAATCAAAACATCTGAAGGAGAACATATGTGAACATCTATTAGAAATTTTCTTATTTGAAAATTTTCAGAATTTTCCGAGTTGCATATCCTGAACATATATTGAGTGCAAAATGAGAAAGGTTAGTTTCATATCTTGAAACAGGGGTTATATAGAAACTACAAAGGAAATTCCTTACAGAACTTTTGTCAGCCAAATTCAAAATTATGTAATATAAAGAATATTTGTTTGGAAAAAGATAAAAGCAAAACTTCTTCAGCTCCAAAATTTAATTCCAACTACTTGTTGATATCAAATCTAAAGTAGTGTACTAAATTTATATAATAAAATGGAACATGAAAAATATGAATTTTTTACATTGGCAACTAAGCAAACAAAGAGATTAAGAAACCAGAAGGATATGAATTGAAACCAGTAAACAAAAGGCTTTGCATTGTCCTGTAACTAACTACGTGCAGTGAGAGAACTTTTACCACCCCACTCACCCCACAAAATGTATATATATATATATATAAAGTTAATTGTGTGAGTCCATTACTGTTGGAGGAAAGCGATTTTAATACGCATGTCAATCAAATTTTCTCGATTAATCGTGTTTGCCAAAATATAAAGAATTTTTTTAAAAAAAATATAACAAAATTAACAGTGATACTATCAAAATCACCTTCAAAATGCAGAACAGAAACAAGGATATTACAGAAGAATACCTGAAGTAGGTCTGTTCTGACTGTGGCTGCTAGTGCGTTGGCCTGTGACTGTGAGGAAACGGTGGCGGTCAAAGAGCTGAAAAAATCCAGTGATGCACCCAATCTGCTTCTGCAAATCTGGGTTTTCATCCTTCATGGATTTCAAAACCTTTCCAGACATTTTTGCTTTCCTTCAACTCTGCAGAGTCCACAAGGCCTCTGTTAAGCAACTAACATGTCCCTATCTCTCTCTCACACAGAATGTAGAAGAATTGAAATGTCAAGGAGATTCAGAAGGAGGAATTGGCCTTCAGAATTAGAAGTTTTCAAAGAAGATAATAATAGTGCATTGACAAGAATTTGGTTAAACTAGATGAAGACTTGGTCATGCAAATTTCATTTTGAGTTGCTTTTGTGTGTTACATGTGTATGCATGTGAACAAAAGAGAATGTCCTTGGACAGAATCAAAGAGAGAAGAAAGAGATACAGTGGAGAGAATATCTCCTGCAAAAGCAGAAAGAACAAAAAGAAGTGGAAACAAAGCAATTCCAAAGTGCTAGCTATAGCATCCACCTTCTACTGACTAGCAATGCACAAAATGAAGAGAAATTTGATAGACCCAAGAAGAGATGTTTTTTTTCTCTCTGGGTTTGCCCACAGAACAAAGGATTACTTTTTTTTTTTTATCTCAAGAAGAGGCCAGAGTGTGTGAAAGAGGAATTGTGGTGCATTATATATGAGAGGCAGATGTTGAAAATCAGGCTGGTAAGAATATATAAGTAGTGACAACTTTTTAATTACATTACGTAAGAGAGAGGGAAAGATGGGTGGAATTTAGGGTGTCAAAATCTGAGTGTATGAGAGACATAGAGTTTGTTAAAAATTAAATACTTAAAGAAACAAGAGAGGGAGGGAGGGAAGGGTAAAGGGAAGTGGGATAGGTGTGTGTGAATGTGTGGGTCAGATAATTCAGATCTGCTATGGTCATTTCCTAACACTTCCATGTGGACAAAAGAACGTGGGTGGGTCTGTGGTTTGGACATCTCTCCATGAGCATGTGGAGTTTGTCAGAGGGGCAGAAAAAAAAAGTGAGGAAGTGGATTTTGTACCAAAAGAAAAGAAAATTGAAGAAAGTGGATAGAGATATTCCAGTGAAAGCCTGCAGGTTCTAAAGCGCTAGTTCAACCATTCCCATACATATCCCACTTTCACCAAATTGCCCTTTGATGGGTTCTCAGTTTTTTCTCCATACTTGGGACCTGACTCCAAAATGGAGCTGATATGATATTAGTTCACTTTGCCAACGAAAATGCAAAAGAACTTTATATTGTTTTAATAGTGAAGAATTTATAACTTGAGTGTTGGGGAATTGCAGTGCACTGTAGCATAAATATGTATATTTAATTCTCTGAAGGTCAATATTTAACCTTACACAACCATTGTAAAAATGGGAATTGTAGAACATTATAGGAAATGGATTATTAATCGCTCTGTTATATTTACCAGTCAAGCAGGTAGCAAGACGGGCTCACTCCCATGGCAATATGGTTGTCTATGTGCTTTTTTGTTGGTACATTTCAACAGAAGTGTGGTCCAATGTGTGAAGTCACAAATATCATGCAAGGCCAGACAGTTACTAACTCTTGAATATGTTTGGAACATTAGCTTTCCAAAATAATGAATTAAAATATTAAGATCAAATCTTGAAGGAGTCCTTTGGAAACTGTGTATCGTTTTCGCCGCAAAGTTTTGGTCTCTTGCTGCCACTTTGCAGATGGTACCACGTTATTAGTGCATCATCGCTATCATAAGTACTGGATGAGTTACATTTCACTTAGCTATGCATATTTTCGTATTGGCCAAGCTGGTATTAGAGTTAAGGACGAGTAAAATGAAAAGTAGAGGGGAAAAAACCAGGCACAAGTTTCAGCATTGTGAAGATTAGAATTTTTGCCAAATAGTTTGACCAACTGCTTACATAATGAATTTCTTGGAATAGCTGATTGGAAGAGGAGTTTTTCTCTTTAAGGTCCCACTGTTTTCTCTGAAACGACTACAAATTTTCAAAATTTTCTTCCCAAATTCAAATTTTATTTTTTCTTTTAAAACCTGCAAATACTTAGGCCTGTCGCAGTAAATTTTTGGGTGTAAAAGGAGTGTTGCTAAGTTATTATTTACAACACTGAGCCGAAAAAAGAAAAAAGAAAAAACAATAGAAAGAGGGCATACCCTTTATTAGAGTGTAGTTATGTTCAGCTGCTTGAGTTAGTTTCATGACAGCTAATCAAGCTGAACATAACTACACTCTAATACCCTTCATTAAAATTGATTACAATAACATCAAGGAAGTGTTAATGTGTGATTATCCATTATCAAGATCTTAATGTGGCAGATACTATCCTTTTGTTTCTAAACTTGATTACTTGATAAGAAATCAAACGTGATGTCTTTTCTTCACTCTACTTAAAATACAACTTGCATTAAGTGGCTGATATACCTAACCTAAAATAAACATATATAATCAATCATAATTATATTGTGATTCAAATTTGATCAACTGTGTAAAGTTTTGTATACTATCATTCAATTATATATTTACACATCATTAAAAGAATTAGGCTTCTTAAGTAGTTATTGTGGTAGTCAAACTACTTTAATAATTTATTAATACATACATGATTAGAAAACAATATAATTTTTTTTACAGTAATAATGTATCAAAATTAAATCCTTATTTTTGTTCCATTTATGTGTCCCATATTCAATCTAGGATGGAGCTTTAACATAGTGTCAGGAGTGAAATTTAAATTGGTCATTGTACATGGTATACTACATTAGATAAAGAATAATGTGAGATTACGTAACAGCCTCCAATATATAGCCTCTTTTCACATGCATCTAAGAAAATATAAGATATACGCGTGTAATATTGGTAAGCTTAATATTGTGCCTCGCGCACAGTTGTAGGATTAATGGTTCTGACCTTCTGCAGTGTTTTAATATAATTGTATTGTCCCTCTGATATTGCTAATTGAATCAGGGACAATAATTGAAATCAAATCAATCAAGGCACATTTTAAGCATCCACCCCCTCTTCATGTACACTTTTGTTTAATTAGATTAAGCATTAATATGTACCCAAAAATAAAAGATTATGCATTAACATTGTATTAAACATGTATATGTTGATAAATTCTTGGCAGAATTGTGGTCCTATAAAATCCTAGCTTCTGTTTTTAATTTAAATCCATGAGCTCCCCACATTGTACTTAAAAGGTACAATGTATTTCGACCATTTATCTTCCCAAAACTGTGCATAATAGACATTAATACTTGGGTGATACTCTGCTCAAGCACCATAAGAGTGCTTTGTCTATTTAAGGTGAAGTCTGCTTCTGGTATGTTAGGAAACATGGTTCAAAGAAGAGAGGAAGAGAGATTGAAAAAAAATTAAAAATTGATATTGATTGAAATGAGTGAAATAGTTACAGAGTGATTATATCAAGCCTTTATATAGACTAACAAACTAGCTAGTAACAAACTAACTATTAATCTCTAACTAATTATATTTCTAACAGCCCCCCGCAAGTTGAAAGGTGTTCACAATACTTCCAACTTGAGATGAATACAAAAGCATATTAAGTCAAAAGAGAAATACAATGAGAAATGCTAGAAATACATCGACTAATAAACATACGAATAAAGACATGAAAAAAAAAAAGCTTAACTACCATACATGGCAGAAGCTGAAATGATTAAAGCCAACAATGTAAACGTTTAACCATTAAGTAAAAGCCACAACTCAAGGCTTAACCACTTAACAGAAGCAAACATGCTTAACCACCTAACAAAGGCAAAAGCTACCAACATTAACCATCAAGAGCAAAAGCTATATTGAAACCTTAACCACTCAAGACAGGAGCAAAACAGGATTTTAATGTTTAATCATCCATGGCAGAAGCTCACGTTAAGGCTTAACCACCAAAGACAAAAGCTTACAACAAAGCCAATTTAGGCTAATCAAATAAGCAAAAAAAAATTAATCTGTAAACCATACTCCATCAAACCACAAGAAAATGAATCTATAAGCATGTGCCCAAAGTGGAATATGCCAAATACCAACTTCGTGACTTCGAAGTTCTCTTGTCACAGCCAAATAGAGGAATTCTCGGGCTACATCCAGGCCATTCCTCAAAATTCATAACAGTTACACCAAGTCCTATAAAAAGGAGCACAATCAACGGCTTCCTCAACACCAAATCGAACTTGTCAATAAAATTGAAAGTTGAAGCCAAATCCATGACGAAGGAGGCAAGAAAACCCACAGAAACCTTCATCTTTCACAATCTTGCCCTCCGCCACAACATCAGCGCTCATGGCCTTAGCAACGACAACTTTCACGCTCTGATACCATGTTAGGAAACATGGTTCAGAGGAGAGGGGAAGAGAGATTGAGAAAAAATTGAAAATTAATATTGATTGAAATGAGTGAAGTAGTTACAAAGTGATTACATCAAGCCTTTATATAAGCTAACAAACTAGTAACAAACTAACTATTAATCTCTAACTAATTATATTTCTAACATGGTATTTAATTTTTGTCTTTGAAGTAAACCGTCTACCAAAATATTCGTCTTGCGTATGTAATGGTAAATTTGGCTAACAAATAGTCATAAAAGAGTGACAGATTGCTTGCTTTGGATCATTAGCAATTCCATTCACCTAATTAGTGACCTAATATGTTCTAGGTTTTGGATCATGCAAGCGTGTAGGGTAACTATAGAAGCTAAGTTCTGCACACAGGAGTGAATTTTATGAAAGCATTAATATGTCCACGGATGGCATTGTCCTGTTAATTATAAATGCTACAATAAAAATTTAGTATCTAGCTCTGTTTTCTGACATTATAAATTAAAAGGTAAGAGGGAAAATTTAGTTTTCCATGAGAAGTATGAGTGATCTAGAAAGAGCAATTTATAGTCATAATCTTGCACATAATTGATGACCTCATGTTAATTAGGTTTAGCTTCTAGTGTTAATTGGCAAAGTTCTGCACGCTGTCCTCCATGTAGGCAATAATTGTCCACTTGAGTCTTTTAATTAAGTCTAAAATGGCGTTCTTTCACTAAAAAAATGCTACTACAACTACAATTAATACCAGGTCTAATGCGTTCTAGCATGATGAAGATTCAGAATTACCTGTTCGAACCTAGATGATGTATAAAAAGATAGGCCGCATAGAAATCTTTTGTCAGATCACAACTAGGCAAGAAGAAATATCATATGCTAGTGGATTGCTTATCATAGCAAAATAGCTAATAAAGTACTGATTTAGTCAATGAAACGTGTATATCAACTAGCAATTACCCAAATGTGACGCTGTAACACTCTTTTATTGTCCTTATGACTATGTCTCGGGTTCAATTTATGGTTAATGGTTGGAGAGGATTACGAGGCAAAATAATTATTTATGAAATGGTGGCCAATATATTTATTACGCATGGATATAATAAGTGCATTGAAATAAAAATATAGTGAAAAGAATTCATCCAAAAAAGTGTGGTGTGTGTGTGTGTGTCTCTCTCTCTCTCTCTCTCTCTCTCTCTCTATATATATATATATATATAGGGAGGGATCAACTTACACCGGTGTAAGACTTGATCACTCTACACCACTCAATAACTTTTTATTGAATAACTTTCTTACAAAATCCACTGTTAGATTGAAAGTTTCTATCATGTAGATCATACCTATAAAATTTTACATTATCCGAAATTGTTTTGTGACTCATTGATATACATCAAAATTAACGTAAATATAAACTATTGAAATATATGAAAATATGAACTATTTGATTATATTATTATTGATATTCAATTTTTTCAAAATTTGATACAAATAATCTATATGATAGAAACTTTAAATCTAACGGTGTAAGACTTGATCACTCTTACACCACTCAATAACTTTTTATTGAATAACTTTATTACAAAATTCACCGTTAGATTGAAAGTTTCTATCATGTAGATCATTTGTATCAAATTTTGAAAAAATTGAATATCAATAAGAATATAATCAAATAGTTCATATTTTCATATATTTCAATAGTTTATATTTACGTTAATTTTGATGTATATCAATAAGTCACAAAACAATTTCGGATTAATATAAAATTTTATAGGTATGACCTACATGATAGAAACTTTCAATCTAACGGTGGATTTTGTAAGAAAATTATTCAATAAAAAGTTATTGAGTGGTGTAAGAGTGATCAAGTCTTATACCAGTGTAAGTTGATCCCTTCCTATATATATATATATATATATATATATATATATATATGTGTATGAGAAGGGATCAACTTACACCGGTGTAAGACTTGAGGCCCATTTGTATTAGTTTTTTTTAGGAGAAAAAGTGTTTTTTTTAAATAATAAAAGTACTTTTTTTAGAAATTAAAGAGTTTAAGCTTTTAAAAAAACACTTCATATGTAACAAAAAAGCATATGAAGTGCTTTTTTTTAAAGTTTGAACTCTTTAGCTTGTAAAAAAAACACTTTTATTACTTCAAAAAAGCACTTCTACTCTTAAAAAAGCTAATACAAATTGGCCCTTAATCCGCTTACACCACTTAATAACTTTTTATTGAGTATGTTTTTTTATTGATCCAACTGTTAAATTATAATTATCCGTCATGTTAATTATTTGTGTCAAATTTTAAAAAAATTAAATACTAATAAGAATATAATCAAATAGCTCATATTTTCATATATTTTAATAATTTATATTATGTTAATTTTAATATATATCAATGAGTCACAAAATAATTTCGCATTGATATGAAATTTTATAGGCATGATCTACATGATAGAAACTTTCAATCTAATGATAAATTTTATAAGAAAGTTATCCATAGGGGTGTTCAATGGTTTGAGTAAACCCTATTAACCCGATAAACCGAACCAAACCAATTAAAAAAATTTGGTTTGGTTTAGGTCATCAGGTCTAATCGGGTCTAACTCGATCAAAACCGACCACCAATTGTTCGATTTACGGATCTGACAATTTTGAACCCACGAATCTGATTACCCAGATAATGATCCAGCATTATACCACTCTTTTTGATAAAAAAAAAAGTACCACTATTTTACTTTTTTTTTATAGAAAAAGTACCACTCTTACTTTTTTTTAATAGAAAAAGTCAAAAAATACCATTTTTACTTTTACTTACCTGCAAACAACGTATGAAAATGAAATTATGAATCATTGATTCATTTCCATTTTCTTCACTGTACCTGCAGACTACAGAGACGCGAAGAGAGACTAAGAGAGAACAGAGACACTGACACCGACCCAGACCCACTGGCCACCGCCACTGCCAGCGGAAGCAATCGCCTCGCCATCGTCGTGGTTGTTATCTTGCTGACTTGCTTGCGTAGTGTTCCCCTCACCATTGTGGTGGTCTTCACTCTTCAGCAACTGTTGCTGCTACCGTGGTGTGGAGGGGTTGCTGCCATCATCCACTGGAGAAGACAGCTTCTGGGTCACATGGGAGTGGGGTTAGGACTTGGGCTTGTTTAATATCTTCTCCAACCACTAGTACCCATTTGGCCATTTTCACATACCAAAGGCAAAATGTGATAAGAACAACTTATCAAACTAGTAGTCCAGTACCCATTTATCAGGACAATGACCCGAATCAAACTAATCCAACCTTAATCGGTTTGGTTCGGTTCGGTGTCTTCCAAAAAAATTTCAAATACCGAACCAAACCAACCTAATCAAAGTTGATCGATTCGGACATTTTTTTCCCTCAAACCTGAACCAAACCAACCCAACCCAGGAACACTCCTAGTTATCCAATAAAAAGTTATTAAATGGTGTAAGAATGAACAAGTATTACACTAATGTAAATTGATCCCTCTCTTATATATATTGACATAATTAATTGTTGCCTCGGAGAAATCGACGTAGCCTTGTCTTTTGTTTTAGTTGTTTGTTACTTATGAACAACTTCCTTTTTGATACAAGCTGTGGTTTTGATGACCTCATTATATATATAAAGAGGGTATTAAGTGATTGAAATGAGTGATTTAATTATTGTAAAAGATGAGGAATGGATGATGACTGATAGATATCATATAAATGATTAAGGTTATGAGCGTATTAAGTGATTGAGAGTAGTGATTTAATTATTGTAAAAGATGAGGAATGGATGATGACTGATAGATATCATATAAATGATTAAGGTTATGAGCGTATTAAGTGATTGAGAGGAGTGATTTAATTATTGTAAAAAATGATAAGATTATAATATTAACAATATATATATATATAAAGATAATGTTATCTAATAATTTTTTTAAAATAAAAATTGTATGTGAAATAAATATATACACATTTACTCATAGTTTTATTTTTATTCTTTTATTTTATTTTTATCATTTAATGGGTGAAAATATGTTTAATTTTGCAGTGGTCCAAACAAAACGGGAGGGGGAAGGGAAATAGCAACATGCATGAATGAGTACAATTAAATACTTTTGTACTGAATTTCGATTTAATTATGAAAATAAACAAGGGTAAATTTTATGATCTCTTCGCCACAAAGATTCTCATACCACTATCAAGAATTAACTCAACTCAAAATCTTAAATTATTAAGTGGAAACTTAATTTTATATCTCTACCTTTATAAGTTGCAAAAAATATAGTTCCTAAAGTAGCACAAATCCACATATTTATACAAACTTTCACTTTCTTCATTTATCTATTTTTTTTAAGGGTGATAAGGGGAGACAGTAAAGAAGCTGAAACACATAATTTTTTTCAAATCGTAAATTATTTTTTTGTGTCATTTTAATTTGATTAAAAAAATAAAAGGTCGTGTTGTGCTATGTAATCCATATACCAAAATATTTTATTTAAAAAACACCTTCACGATGAAGTATGTATTATGCACTCTATGATGATGATAGATATGCTCAATAGGTTTTAAGTATAATATCTTCGCCAAAACAAAGAGGTTTAACCATATAATAGTTTTAAAGATGCTATAGTACTCCACCTGCATGGAACTGAAAGGTCAAAATTGATTATTGCTGCATATACCTAAAGAAAAGGGCGTCGATGGTGATCAATGGTTGAAGTGGAAGTTTGAAAAGGGGGATACACATCCACATGAAAAAAGTGGAGCATCACGAGGTACCTTACTTTATTGGGCATGGACCAACTAAGCAAGCCATCTCCATCATATGTTAATTCCCAAACTAAGGTTCCAAGAAGCTTTTACCCCCCTCCCCCCTTCTTCCTCTTCTTCTTCCTCCTCCTCCTCCTCCTCCTCCTCCTCTTCTTAAAATATTAAATAAAAAATAAAATACGCAAAATTTCCTTTACCAAAAAAAAAAACGCAAAATTTCTTTCAACTTTATTTAATATACAAATAAGTTATTATACTATCAATTGTAGCAATTAATCCTCGAAAGTTTTTTAATTGTGTAGTTGACCCTTCTGTTGGTTAAATTGTAAACAAAATCAACATAAAATTATTTATTTATTTATTTATTTTAAAATTTATCAAGAATTGGACCATGAGTTATAAACTTTTCTTTTAGAGTTCTAGCAAAAGTAAAAACATTTAGTCTTTCACATCGTCTACGCTTGTATAGTTTCAAAGATTCCTAGCTAGACGTTTTATTTCTTTTCTAAAATTATACAATTAAAATGGATTAAATATGTTTCTATATAAAAAAATTATTAAAAATTTAAAATAATCAACTGATGAAGTTATGTAATGTTGATTTTGTTTAAAATGTAATGAATTAAGTGACGAAGAATTAATTGCACAATAAAAATACATAGAATTAATTTTTATAATTGATAGTGTAAGTAATTAGCGCATTAAAAGAAAGAGAAATATATTTTTCTACATTTTACCAATATAAAAAAATATAGAGAATCACCAAGAAGGAAATAGATTGATATTTAGAAAAAGGAAATTCAAAAGGGAGCTAAAACTAGAATCTTATTCACATTCAAATTAAAGGAGTGCCCAAAAGAGTCCCAAGATGGTGTGACCATTAAACAAGGGACAGACCATGTTAGAAGGCATATTGAATTCTTGATTCTATCTTATCCCTTATCATATGTCACATGAGAAAGACAGCCTTTCAAATCTTACATGTGTAAGTTTGTATGTAGCTAGAATATCCAACCACTCAACAATTAACACTAACTAGGTTTTTTTTTTCTTGTTTGGCGGGGTACAACATTGAATTGGAAGCCATAGTACTTGGTTCTCTTCCACTTTCATTAGACAATTCCAATAATTGAATCATATTATTTCTCTTTCTTAATATTTTAAGGGGAAGAAGAAGAGGAGGATGAGCTTTTTGACAAGTGGTAAAAAAAATTAGCTAAATAATCATACGTACGTGAAAGATCGTGAAAAAACAAAAGACCATAAAGTGTATATCAATAATAATAGGTATCACGTGTACTAAGAATTATTTATAATATATAAAGTTTACTTCTATTTTAATGCAATCACTTTAATTGAAAAATATAACAATATCAGAAAGAATATAATAAATTAATTAAAAAATTCCTTTCATAATAATAATTTGTTAATAACAAAGTCAAAAGAAATCATACTATTGAATTGACAGGTCATGAGTATCTAAACCTCACACAGTGTCACATGCCCCCATCTCATGAGAGTTTCAATATTTTTGGCTAAAAATAAGAAGATTCCATTGTTTTTTTTTTTTCTGTCATCAAGATATTCAATTGCTTGCAGGCTCATAATCCTACTCCTAAACAACTGATACAGCAGGCACCACGCGACTATTTTATTACCTTGAAATTGACTCTAATTTTTGTTTTTGGTCATTCTTAGAATCTCTAATTGAAGACATACAGTTAGGCAAATTACTGGGCCCAGATCCACTATCTCCTGTTTGGTTGGCTCAAATAATGGTTCTGGACTCTGGTACATGTCAATCTTGTAACCAACCATATGTATGAAAGCTTATCACTTTATAGATGTAAGATGTGAATAATGTAACTTTTAGGTTTTTTTTTATTAGGAGAGAAATAAAATAGAGAGAAATAGAGTAAAAAATGAATAAATTTTTAAGTTATTTGGATTAAGAGAATTATGAGAGAAATAAGAAAAAAAAAATTAAATTTTATTATAAATACATATTTATCCATATTTATTTATTTATAAAATAACAAAAAAGGTATATTAGATAAATTTTTACTTTTACTAATTTTTTCTTCAGTTCTTCTCATTTTATGAGAGAAATAAAAAAGTTGTAGTACTCACTATTTTTTTTTCTTTTCTATTTCTTCTCTAACCAAATAAGAAAGTGAAATTATTTCTCTTCTTTTTCTTTCTTCTCCAACTCTCTCTTCCTCATTTCTCTCAAAACAAACAAAGGCTCAGTAATACGTAAGAATCATTGCTAAAAAAAATGCTAGTTCTACAATGAACCAGTCCAATTATGTGACATCTTATTTGCCACATATTTTAAATGTAAATTGTTAAAATAATTTTTAAGTGAAGCTAATTTTATTTATATATAAATTTTAGAAGTATAATCTTTTAAAATATAAAGTACACTTAAATTATTAAATTAATCTAAATCAAACAAAAAATCGGAATGTAGTTTTTTTTACTAAGAGATTGAAATTTGTAACTGTAAAATCTATAACTACAAGTGTATTGCTCTGGAAATTTAGGCATACAATAACAATAACAGCCAAACTTTATTTGTCATAAAGTATATTCGACTACATGCATCAATTGAAGTCATTGGGCTCTATTAGAATTTAAAATTTTAGTAAAATCTTTAAAGTAAGGTCTCTTTTAATGTTTTCTCATAAAGTTTTCCTAAGTCGTTTTCTACTCCTCTTAATCATATTATTTTCCATGTGATCAAGTTGTCTAATTAGAATCTTTATTTGTCTTCTTTAGCCAATCCACTTTAGGTGTTTTTATTTTGTCATCCTCTACTCAATGGGTGTTACTGCAATATTCTCTATGATACATTTACTCTTAAAAAAGTTTTTCCATATCCACTCATCTACCTTAGTATTCTCCTTTCCACTACACTTTTTTTTCCTCTCTTGTTGGCACTTCATTAATTCCCAACATTCATTACCATAAAGTATCACTATCTAAGTATAACTTTTATTTGAGTATGATAGGCAGTTGGTGATTACAAATTATACATGAAGTCTTTCTCAAATTTGCCACCCAACTTAAATCTTATGTATGATATACCCACTATGATACCTAAGTGTTGCAATTTATGGTTTGATTTATTCCCAATTTTCACCTCCAAAACATTGATAGCTTGCTTCTTACTAAACTTGTATTCATAAAGTTTGTTGGGAGAATGACTTAAAAGTTTAGCTTGGTAAAATGTTGGACAATTTGGTTCTTTTTAAAAATTAACCATTCATTCAACTAATTTAATCAATAATTTATCTTCATTTTGATACTTAATATGTAGTTAACTGTATGTAAATTATTGGTTAAATTAGTTGAACAATTGGTTAATTTTTAAAACGAACCAAATTGTCAAACATTTTCACCAAGCTTAACTTTTAAGTCATTCTCCCAAGTTTGTTTTACTCCTACTTAATTAAAAAAAACTATTCATTTTCAAAGCTTCTCTTAGAACTCAAATTTAGAATTCTTTCTCTTGACTCATCAACAAGGATTACATCATTTTGAACTTTTTTAAATAAATTTTGGATACATGGACAATAATGTTATATCAAATGAATAAAAATTTGAAGGGTAAAAAACTCATATATGAGTGATACATGACATTGACTCCACTTGCATAAACTGTGTTTTATATAATAGTATTAAATTAAATGTTTATTAGAGTATTTGTTCATTATAATAGGTAAATAAGTATAATTGATATTTAATTAATGTAAAAAATATTTACAATTTGAATATGCTATGATATATGATATTCATCAATCACACTTATTAATAGGTAAATAAGTAAATGATATTTAAATTTAATATAATTTAAAAAGTTAGACTAATTAAATCTATCACTTAAATAAAATAAAATCAAATTTAATTCAAATTTGAATTGGATTTGGAATTTTTTAAATAAATTTTGGATACATGGACAATAAGGTTATATCAAATGAGTAAAATTTAGAGAGAAAAATCTCATGTATGAGTGACACATGATATTAACCTCACTTACATGAACTGTGTTTTATATAATAATATTAGATTATATTATATTAGATTAGATAGATTAGATAGTATTAGATTATATTAGTAATAACCATAATATATTATATACTAAAATTTTGAGAAATAAGAGATAAAATTAAGATTCAAATAGATAATTGAAATTTCACCAATATTGAAGAAATTTCAAAATAAAAGTTTAAAACCACCAATTTCAACATATCTAAACACAAATCAATAAATAATTAAGATTCAATTTCAAAATTATGAACGAGTGACACATGACACAACATATCTAAACACAAACATGTATCAAAGGAGCAGGAATTTAGAGGGGGAAAACACGTATATTAATAACACGTGACATTTATCTAAATTACATTAGCAGTGTTTTATATAATAGTATATATAGATATATAGATTAGACTAGATTATTAATAACCATAATCTATTATTTACTAAAATTCTAAGAGATAAGAGATAAAATTAAGGTTCAAATAGATAATTGAAATTTCACCAATATTGAAGGAATTTCAAGATAAAAGTTTGAAACTACCAATTTCAACATATCTAAACACAAATCAATAAAATTTCAGGCTTCAATTTCAAAACCATGAATAAGTGACATATAACACAACATATCTAAATACAAACATGCATCAAAGGAATAGGAATTTGAAGGGAAAAATATGTATATATTAATTACACGTGTCATTTGTCAAAATTGTTTGAACTATGTTTTATATAATAATATATAGATATATAAAGAGTCTATTAAGAAAATACTGGAAGGAAAGGGTGGCATGTGACACCCTGAGTTATTAGCATATATCTATTGCCTCCCATGAGACTATTGTAAAGAGTCTAAATATAACATGTTGAATACAACTATTATCCATTAAGACATTTCTTATTTTTTAAAAATATTTCTAAACAAAACCTTTGCTAGAGCTAAAAACCCAACAGTTCAACAGTGCCCAATACCAATTATTGAGTTTATTGCCTTAAAGCTGTCTCACGACTACATTTCTCACAAAATCCTGAAATGAGATTTTTCTTTCTTCCCTAAAAATGTTGTTATTATAATTGAACTGAATTATTCTAATGTTTTTTTTTTTGGCTCAACATTAACATCATTTCTCCTTCCCAATATTGATAAAATGAATTGTTCTGCTTATTCAATAAATTTGTACATGACACAGGTGTTAATCTAGCTAGTTTGCTTAAAGAGTTCTAATATTCCAAATGTCAAAACAGATTCTACAATCTTGACTAACATTTTATCCATATCCGTCTAGGAAAATGTAAAACTCCTTACCTATTTTGTACTACAACCGCGTTCCAATGTAAGTGGTTCTAACTCATTTAACATTGTATTCGATTCATATAACGCATTACTTATAAGTAACGCTTAACATTAACACAATTATATCCTTAATCTGAGTTATGAAAAATTTGAAAAGTTTTACGTTAACTGTGAACTTCCTAATTAAACTCTCATCTTTTATTCAAATTTGGGATAACTATGTAAAATCTGACTAATAGCATGAGACAGGCAAATTATTGCACTATAAAACTTGCCCAAAAACAAAACTATATGCATCTCAAAAGCAGCCATATAGTTCGCCTAGAACTAATGCATGCATGCCAGCCTTGAAGAACATGGTTCTGTATTGAAACGACCAATTTGATAATTGTCGGTTATGATTGCTACCTGTGTCATATATGGATTTGTTAATGAAAGTACTGAAATATTGCTTTTTCTTTTTTGTGGCAAAAACAGAGTAATATGGTTGTGCTCAAGGAGCCTAAACAAAGGTAGAGTCGTCTCTAAGATGTCTGCGTCAGAGAAGAATATGTGGAAGACAGTACAACGCCATGCTTAAAGCCATCAATGCCAGCTAGAAGTTGCAACTTTGAAGGATGGTGAAAAGAGAAAATCTTGTGTACTCATTAAAGCAATTATAATATGACATTTGGATCGTGAAATTAATTTTAAAATAAAATTAATATAATATTGGTATCACCAATTTAATTTCAAAGTGAAATTAATATGATATTTTTATCATCAAATTAAATTTAAAATGAAATTAATATTATATTTTTTTTATTAAATTATTTTTAAATATTTTTAATTATAACTAGAGTATGTAAAAATGTCAGAGGTGGGACGCAGAAAGTTTTTTTTATGTTTATATTATTCTATGAAACTCGGGAGATATGAGAAGGAGACAAAAGCTCCAGACCCTTTGCAAAGCCCACAAACCTGGTTATAAAAACTTAAGAGCTATATTCTATGCGTTTGGATGATCCAGTGTATCTCTGCCCAGAAAATGACTATTTCGTGTAATTCATTTGGACACATGCTTTTCTTTCTAATGCAATTATGTAATAGATTTGGTTTCTCTAGATTATAGGGTGTACTTTAAAGTATAAAGTGTGTATTAAATATTTATAAGAAAATTAAAGGGGTGTATTGTAACAAATCTATTATTTATTATTTATGCGCTTGTATTTTCATCAAACCTTTAATATTCTTATCAATGATTATTAATATTATCATTTATTTTTTAAAGTGCACCCTATGTAATATTTTTATAATGCAACCAACCCTTTGATAAATAAAGGTGCTATAAAAGAAAATAACTACTGTAATTTACTAGAATTCAATTTAGCAATAAGATTATTTTGTGCTTGACCTTATGGTGCTTAATAAGTCTCACATATTTTCTATAGATATAAATATCGATAAACCTCTCCAAATTTATAAGCAGTATCAAAATTTTCATCTAAATCAAATCCCTTGTTTGTTTGTGGCGCACCTGATCACCTTGAACAAGATTATGATTCATAAAGAACTTATGACATAAATTGGATCCCTAGTGTGTTTGCGTCCCTACAATCAGAAAATTGTGTTCCTCATATGCTAAATAGTGACACTAGCAGTCTTTTAGGGTAAATCTCCTCTAAATTATTTCCTTTTTCTTGACTATTCTTGATGGGTTTCTGCTGTTATCTTGACAGAAACTATGTTTATGTTGACAGCAATATACTATAACTTCAATCAATCCATTCATTGTATGAGGAACTCATTTAATCATGATTTTTTCATGCATTATGTTAGCAGTACGTTAGCTGAAAATCAAAACTAATAATTCCTTCACAAAAATGTACCCAATAACTAAGAATTTGTCCATATTAAGATATTGAAAGCTGAACAAGAAACCAAGCGGGGCAGCTGGCTAGCTTGCAGAGTTACCAAGATGTTCACATACACAGTATTAATGGACTCTTAGTGAATTATCAGAAAACAGGTTAGAGAATTATCAAAAAACAGGCAAATGACGACTCATTAATCATACTCACATCTACAGTGAAACTTGTCTCCCTGTCCAGTAATTATCGTCAGCCATGCTTCCAATTGATTGAAAAATAGCCTTTATGATCATTTGGCACAAACTGATCAGCCTAAAATTCATGCCTCTAGCCTAATAACTGAATGGCTTATGGTTTCCTATCAAATTTTGGCCCATTCCATGTGGACCAAAAAAAATTCGTGGCCAGAATCGATTTGGCCAATCTTAGCTTAAATAGTACTAATGCCACAAATAGAGCAAGAAATTTAGGAACATGAATATATCAGACCTAACAAATCTAACAGGTCTTATTTTTATTTTTCTAAAAGGAAATTCAAATTAACAGATTAATGTTCACAGAAACAGAGAGAAACCCCAAGATTTTAGAGCAATTTCAACACATGAGAAAATCATTTAAAGATACTTCAGCCCTTATACATTTAGTCCATAGAAAAATAATCCATAATCAAAGTAGGGTAGTGAACTGTTCATAAATGTCATTACTTTCGAAAGGAATCCTCAACAACCATATTAGAAATATAACAAGTATATCATGATTGATAAACTTTATAATAAAAACAACATTGAAATTCAACGATAAATGTAATACAGTATATGAGCTCTCACCCTCCTATATATATTCCTTCCAATAGCCAGCTTCTTATTTGTTGCAGTTTTCTTACTAAGAAAATGTTTAAAGAAGTTTTAACGATGCAAAAATTAACAGCTGTCGTATTGTTGATGAGAAGAAAAATTAAAAACCTTCTATATCTCCAATTCTCTTTGAAAAACTGCTCTGGCTCATTTCGCAGGCAGAATGTACACTGATATTCAAGTTGACAGACACGTTTCAGGTTGACAGGCAGAAAGACTACCAATAACCTGGAGGTAGAAGTTCCAAGATTGACTTCTTTTACTGATACCTCCTTGACCAAATGGGTGTTGCTCAACGTACTTGCGCATATTTTCAGCACTTGCCAATCCATCCAGATATTGTTGCAGATCTCCTCCAGCAGCTGTCATGAATCATTTATGTTATTAATAAGGCATTGCGTAAGCTTTGGAAAGCATACTTGAATATGAAACAGAGATGAGTATACAGAGATGAATAGCTTGATTGTATTAACTTGAATTCTAAATACAATGGATCTGAATATATAGCTTAATATACAAAGACATAATCATTCTAAGATAACTATAGAATATACAAAGATGATGCTTTAGTTAGTGGATTCCTAAAGCAGCAGACATATAGAATATGTACACCTAATAAGCACTTGATGCAGTATGCACTAAGTGCAACTAATGAGTACTGAATCTCAACAACAATCTCAACACTCCCCTCGTCGGGCGATATATGTCATATGCATCTAGCTTGTCACATATATATTTTATTCTTGGACCCCTGAGTGATTTAGTGAGCATGTATGCCAGATTTTCATTGGAGCCTACGAATGACGTTGTTATTTCTCTATATATAATCTTTTCACGGATGAAGTGGCAATCAATCTCAATATGTTTGGTCTGCTCGTGAAAACTCGGATTGGAGGAAATGTGCAAGGTCACTGATTATCACATATAAGGCTCATGGATCCTATCTTGCGTAATCTTAACTCGTGAAGCAGCTTGCTTTAGCCAAATGAGCTCGCATGTAGCAAGGGCCATAGCTCTATATTCTCGTCTCCGCACTTGATCTAGCTACAACACTTTGCTTCTTACTTTTCCACGAGATGAGGTTCCCTCCAATGAGAACACAATAACCTCGAAGTTGACCGTCTATCACTTGGATTACCGCCCAATCTGCATCTCAGGTAAGCAACAACATCAGTGTGGTCTTTATTTTGATAAATTAGTCCTTTCAGGAGACTCCTTTAATATATCTTAGGATCCGAACCACCGCATCCCAATGAGTTTCACGAGGAGAGTTGAGGAATCGGGTCGACAACACTGACAAAGAAGGATATGCCTGGATCCGGTCATAGTGAGATAATTCAACTTTCCAACTAATCTGCGATATCTTCCTCGATCTCGAGTAAGGTCTCCCTTGATCCGCATAAGCTTGACATTTGGATCCATGGTGTGTCAATCATCTTACAATCTAGCATGCCGCTTCTTCCAAAATATCAAGGGCATATTTTCCTCCGAGATATACCAATCCTCGAACTAGATCGAGCAACTTCAATTCCAAGAAAATATCGCAATCGTCCCCAAGTCTTTGGTGTGAAATTGTTGAGATAGGAACCGCTTGAGACTCTTAATGCCATCCTCGATCATCTCCTCGTAATGACAATGTCATCCACATATACAACAAGATAGATATATCGCTAAGGGATGAACATTTATAAAAGACAGAGTGATCTCGTTTCATCATGATCATGCCAAAGTGTTGGAGGGTCGTACTAAACTCGCCAAACCATGTCCGAGGACTCGTTAAGACCATATATGGCTTTGTGTAATCTACAAGTAAAAACCACAAGACTCCCCCGAGCAACAAAACCAGGTGGTTGCTCCATATAGACTTCCTGTTAAATCACCATGAAGGAAAGCATTTTTAATGTCCAATTGATGCAAGGGCCGACGCATGGTCGCCATGGCTAAGAAAAGACGAACAGCAGGCCATTTTTGCAACAGGAAAAAGTGTCACCATAGTCGAGTCCAAAGATTTGTGTATAACCTTAGCTACAAGACGGGCTTTCTGCCAGACGATCGATCCGCCATTTGGTCCTACTTTTGATAGTGAATACCCAACGACATCCAACTCGTGGATTTTCCAGAGGATGAGGAACAAGTGTCCAAGTGGTATTAGACTCTAAGGCCGTCATTTCATCAATCATAGCTCCGCCACCCTGGATGGGATAATGCTTCCCCGGATGTTACAGGGGTGGATAGAACAGAGGAAATAGCGTAAATAAAAGCATAATGGATGGAGAAATGCGGTGATAACTTAGGAAATTATAAATGGGATAAGGATTGGAAGTGGAACGTGTACCTTACGAAGGGCTTATAGGTAACCGCTGGAAGACTCGTGGATCCGAAATAGGTAGATCGACTCAGAGCAGGAGATGAATCACCGGCTTGTTCAGTGCACAATTTCTCCAATGGTGTCAAGGCAGGACGACGATAGGTAATAGGAGGTTGGAGAGAGGCGGGAGAGACACAAGCGGAGTAGAAGACTCCGACAACATATGGAATGGATAAAGGAAGCGGTAATACCCGGGAAATGGATGCCGCGAGTTATCAAGAAAGAAAATAAGAGGTATCTTCAAAGAAGGTAACATCGCAGTATATGTAAGCGATGAGTAGATGGAGAATAGCATTTGTAACCTTTTTGAATGTGAGAGTAACCAAGGAAGATACATTTGACAAAGACGGCAGACAACTTGTCAAGACCTCGGTGTGAGATCATGAACAAAACATGAGAGCCAAACACACGTGGAGGAACTTTAAACAATGGGTCTTTTGGGAACAAAAGGGAATATGGTACTTTGTTATTCGTAATGTAAGAGGGCATCCGATTTATTAAGAAACCAAAGAAGGAGAACAAAGATCACCCCAAAACTTTAAGGGTACATGAGCATGTAATAAAGGGCACGTGCAGTTTCAATAATGTGACTGTTTTCTTTCAAAGAATACCATTTTGTCGAGGTGTGTGTGGACAAGAAGATTGGTGAATCATGCCACGAGAGGTTATAAACTGATTAAAAGATGTAGAAAAATATTCTTTGGCATTATCACTTCGTGAAAATATGGATGTAATGTCCAAACTCGGGTTTGAATTTCTTGGTAAAAGTGAAAGAGAGTTGATAGTTCGAACGATCTTTCATTAAAAATCCAAGTACATCTTGAGAAATCATCAATGAAAGTAACAAAGTACCTATGTCCTAGGATGAGTTGACTCAATTAGGCCCCCATACGCGAATGAACAAGGCCGAAAGGAATGTTTGTCGACGAGGAGGTTTGCTTGGAAAAGAAGCTCGCACATGCTTGCCAAGCCGACATGACTCGCATTCTAGAGACTTTAAGTGAGACAGATGAGGGTCATTTTCTTCAATTTATTTAGACTGGGATGACCAAGACGACGATGAAGGATATCCGGAGAGTCACCTGCAAGTGCATACAACGGATGATGGAGGCCGAAATAGTAAAGGCCATGTGATTCAGATCCTCGTACAATCGTCACCGTATTCCTGGCCCCGGATACGTAAAGAGTTATTAGTGAAAGTTATGGAGCAATTAAGGTTACGAGTAAGTTCGTATCAATGTATTACTAAATTAAAGGGACATCCAGGTACAAAAAGAACAGAATTTAGAGGTAAGGATGGAGAAGGTGAGGCTTGACCAATGCCGTAGCTTTTGTCTTTGATCCATTGGCAAGAGTGATATAATGTGATGTTTTAGTCGTGGTTATAGGAGAAAAGAGATGGATTACAAACTATATGATCGAAGCCCTTTAATCCACAGCTGTGATCCAAACAGTAATGATTGTGAGAGACAAACCATAGAGTTACTAAAAGATGGCCATCAAGCAGAATTTGAAGATTGACCTTGTTGAACCGATTTCAGTCAAGGTATTCTTGAACTCGGCTGTCGGACAAGATGTTCGACTATCATTACGATTGTCACCGCTTTTCCTCGAATTCTGAGGTTGTAGGTATGTCATACGAGCTGATTTATCAGTGGAATCCATTGAGGAATAACATTTCTCTCTAGTATGACCCATTCGGACATGAGGAACACTGCAAGGACGATTACTGCAGCCACGACCTCCTCGTCCACCACCTCGTCCACGACCTCGGCCTCCACGGTTGGTGGTGTTAGAGAAGAAAGCAGATGAGTCTGAACTTGAAAAGGAACTAGTTCCGATCATAGCCTCCGAAGGGGGAACCCGTAGAAGACGATCCATAAGGTTTTCCACTGTAGGAACACTATGTGGAGACCATGGAGAATAAAAACCATGCACATGTTGTCAATTTTGTTCTCCATATCATTTCCGGTTAGGAGCAGCTTGACTTCATCAATGGTTGATTGAGCCTTGTCAAATATGTTGGGAGATCATTCTCCATCATTTGAAGTGTGACTAAGTTGTGTACCACATCATATAGTCGTTGGATATCATTTGAGTAGACACTACGAGCTTTCTTCCAGATGTCGTAGCATGTTTTGTAGGTGCGAAAATGAACCAATAGCTTTGAGTCAATAGATTGCCATAAGAGAGAAACCAACTGGTAGTCTGCTTTCTTCCACTCGATCCCGATCTCGTGGTATTAATATCCGTAGCCTTTTGGTTAGGTGATCATCAAGGCCTTGCCCCAAAAACCAGATTTCCACAAAGATTTTGCCACCCATGTAATTTTTGCTGCTGAGTTTCTCTCGGGTTATAGACTAACTCGCAGAAGACAAAGGAAAGAGGGGACTTGCTAGGTGAAGGTGCATTAGGTGCACCGAGGTTGCAATGAGGTTGCAAAGAGAATTCTCATGCGTGGAAGCCATTTATAGTGAGAAATGTGATCAATCTTGATAAATGCAAAGGGGCTCACTTGGGTGACTTGAGGAATAAAATGATGTGGGCTCACTGTGACTTGAACCAAAATGCAATGGGCTGACTTGGACCCAATGCAGAGTAGACAAAACCAAGTTTAAAAGCAGTGGTGTTGACTTTGACCACAGAACTTGAAAACAGAACCGAATGGTTATAGCACTTTAGGTGATTTGAACCAAAAATGCAGGTGCTGACTTTGAACAGTAACTATGAACAGTGGCGACTTTGAACAGTAACTTTAACACTGGTGACTTTGAACAGTGCCTTGAACAGTAACTATGAACAGTAACTATGAACAGTGGCGACTTTGAACAGTAACTTTAACACTGGTGACTTTGAACAGTGCCTTGAACAGTGCGAGGGGCGCGCGTGAGACCCACGCGCGGACAGGGACCCCCGGAAAAGAAAGAGGAGATGCCGGCGGTGATGGTGAGACCGGCGGTGAGGTGACCTGACCTCAGGAAGGTGGCGCGTGGAGCTCACGCGCTGACTTGGATGCTGAGAAGGTGGCGGCGCGTGGCGGCGCGTGGAGAGCCGGAATGAAGATCCGCCGGTGGAGGATGGTTCGTCGGAGGATTCTGGGGCTAGGGCCGGAGTCTCTTGCCGGAAAGTGGCCGGCTCCGGGACTTCTAGCTTCAACAGTGGCTGTTTTGCCACTGTTTTGGACGAGATCTGGGACTTTCAACAGTGGCTGTTTTGCCACTGTTTTTGGACGAGATCAGGCCCACGAATGTGAGCTCTGATACCAACTTGAATATGAAACAGAGATGAGTAAACAGAGATGAATAGCTTGATTGTATTGACTTGAATTCTAAATACAATGGATCTGAATATATAGCTTAATATACAAAGACATAATCATTCTAAGATAACTATAGAATATACAAAGATGATGCTTTAGTTAGTGGATTCCTAAAGCAGCAGACATATAGAATATGTACACCTAATAAGCACTTGATGCAGTATGCACTAAGTGCAACTAATGAGTACTGAATCTCAACAACAATCTCAACAAGCATAAAGGGAGTACTCACTAGTAGATAATAGCCCTTCAGCAAAAAAAAAAATGGTCCATTTAATACATTTTTGTGGTTGCAAAGTTCTAGATTGAGCACAAAAATAAGTCTCGATGCAAAAGCCAAGCTTAATCTGTATAAATGACCACTTAAATATGTTTCTAAGTATACCATATAGGTCCAACAAAATTTGTTTTGCCTTCCTTTTCCTTGGCCGTTATGAGATTCAAGCCAAATGTTAAAAGAAAGCTAAAGAAATAAAGGTTAAGGATACAAGACGGCAATACAAAATGAAGCAAGTCAGTCAAGTCTGCCTAGTCCGTTAGCAGGATCTAGCCAAGCCTCATGCATGCCCTCTGCCTTTATAAATAAGAATGCTAGTAGGTCATTTTGTACCATACCTAGTGAATTGTCGCTCTGATTCTGAAAACTGAATGTATGTGGAAAGACTGAGTTGTGTGGCTAAAATAATTGATCAAAACATTCAAAAGCAAGTTAGGAAATGAAATTGTAATATGGTGTTGCTAATGATAGCCTGCTTAAATGAGGAAAGAAAGAAAGAAAAACACTGTTTACAGGATTAAGCAATGCTTTGTACGGAGAATCATCCAACAGCAACGTATTTGATTCATTATAATATCCTTTCTCCCATGGAAGATTAGGATCAAGCTTCTCCCAAATTTTCCTCAAATCCTTAAAAACCAGTGGCTTGTGCTTGTTTTCAAGAGTTTTGAAACTTGTTTCAGTACAATGAGAAAGATCCTGCCAAAGTCAAGCATATGAAGAATGAGATGAAAGTAGACCCGGGATTTGCGGTAACTTCAACAAAAGTGAGAAATTAGGTTGAAAACTAACAAAAGCATCAATCAATAAAGAAGTACCAGACCATTCCATGATAAAATAATATGCCAAATAGCACTACTGTATCAGACCTGCAATTTGATGCTATCTCATGTTTTGTACAAAACAAACAAACAGAAGAGGTTGGGAAAAAAATTCATATCTAAATTCAATTTCTATACAAAGTGGCAAGATCACTAAACAATAGAAATACAAGTATACAACTGAAAAATTGGATAATCCCTAACATTGAGATCAGTATGAAATACACTATTAAGTACATGATTAAAACAACTTGAATCAATGTCAGCTATTTATTACATGGTTCGCCCAAAATCTCACACGCATAAATATGTATGCTTTATACAAAATTTACTAAAACAAGTTCTCTGGAGGACAAATTATTTGAGAATGAGGAACAAGAGAAGTGACATTTTGGAAGTCCGAGAAAATAGATAAAGCCTTACCCAACAGAAAAGCAACTTTTGTTTCATGTTTCCCATCAAATAATCAATAACTCTGTCAACATTTTTCCTATAAAATCATAAAACCCAGAAGTAAGTCAATACACTACAGCTGGTTGCTAACAATATAAAAGATCCTATTTTTCTGGAACAGAAAAGCAGACAAACTGAACACCAGAAGTTATTAATATTAAGTGACATTTATTAAAGATGGTTGAAGAGTACTTGGTTCTTGAAGACCATACACCGACTTCAAAATTCTCGAAGCAGAAGTTCAGAAACTCAATATAAAAGGGCCTCTTGAATACTGAAATGAAATACAATCCAATTAGTAAAGTATGGATAAAAAGGATGGCCCGGTGCACGCTGCTCCAACATTGTGGGTCTAGAGAGGGTCATATGCACACAATCTTACCCCGTCAAAGGAGGCTATTTCCGCGACTAGATCCCGTTACCACCAGGTCATAAGGCAGTAACCTTAGGTTGCACCAAGGCTCACCCTCTTAGTAAAGTACGGATGATTCATTAAAAATGCAGAATAACACAATCATTACTCACTTGCTCGCCTCGCAATGGTTGCATCAGCTTTATGATTCTTTGGAGGGGGAGAAACTATGTCTGCAAGCAGCCCATTTACATCAAGAACAAGAAGCTTTTTCTTCAAACATTCAAATGGAGTTCCAACTAAAGAAATTCTTGAAATTTCTGATATATCCTCTTCATTTATGACAGAAACAGTTACTTTCCTCATTTCATCAGTATAAGAAGAAACTTGTTTGTCACTATTTGTTTCATCTGATATAGTTGACTCAGTATTCATTGTATTTTTAATACCTTCCTTTGGAATGTTACAAACTATTTTATTACTGTACTGCATGGGGGGCATCTTATTTTTCTCTGTCTATTGTCCACCTGAAACTGGACTCAGATTCCCAAAAGGAGGAAGCAGGATTGAAATTTTATCTAAGTTTTCAAATAGTATTTCACAGTAACTCAAAATAAATTAGCAGTGCAGGGAACACTATAATTGCTGTATAAATGTCAACAGTGTTACTATACTCAGCTCCCAAGGTTTTACAGCATCCTCTATTGTTCCATTGTCTTTGTCCAAATAAACCCTGCAAATATGGACAACAAAAGATTCAAATGAGATAACAGAATTATATTTGCAGAAATACAAGCAAGCAAGCACATAAATAATTTAATAATGCTTCAGGATTGCAAATAAATATCCATATTTCTAGGAAACAAAAACTTCAATTGTTCCATAGGATTAAAGAAGGAAAAACAATATTGGAGTCTTCTCCACTCCTCCATCATGGGACAGGCCTCTTCAATGTTATGAAGCATGCCAGTCCCTTGCACGGTTGCACCCACTTTCTTTATTTAGTTATCCAACTAATTGTGCCACAATCTCTATTCCATCTATTTGCTGGAATTAAGAAGGCACTTTAAAATATCAAGTCTTCATGAGCCATAACAAGGTTACCATTTTAAACAAGTGTTAGTATTCTGTTCTTATAACTCCAGCAACTGAATTGTTTGGATGGCTAACAATCTGCAACAAGTGATGCAACTTGTTACTTCGGATATAAAGGCTTCACTCGGCAACTCACCTAACACATGATGTGTTTGGTAGCAGAGTAAATGGAATGAATGAAAAGGAAGGAATGAAAATGAGGACCAATATATCTAGACAGAATGTACATGTTGGTATTTTTCTCACTTTACTCTCGAAAAAAAAAATTCTAATGATTTCTGTTAATGACCAACTCTCCCAAAAGCTTAAGCTATTAAATGAAGACACATGAATGATTTTATATCTCTAACATGCTCTCTCATGCAAGAGCTATTTGGGCTTGAAGCGTGGACAATGCATATGCCCACTTTATCTTGTGCTGAAATTTAACTTTTATTTAAAAGAATTGAGGCGGCAAGGATCGAACACCTGACCACTTAGTCATAGAGGCTTTTATACCATGTCAATTACAACTATCCTAAAAACTTAAACTGTTAGATGAAGGCACATGAATGGTTTTATATCTCTTAACAATTTCATTAAAGGTTTGGACAACATCATAGCAAGATCCACTAGCATTATGCTGTAATTTTTACTAAGCTTGAATGCAAATTCATTGCTAATACCTTCTTGTCTACGTTTTCCATAGCGTTGTGTTGGAAGGTAGCTCTTTTTTTATTTCATTGAACCAAATAGTATTTCAAATTAAAAGATCCCTCCTTAAACTGTACACTTGAACAAGTGGGTGATAGTAAGAGACACTTCCATCCATAATTTAAGGCACCTTACCCTTGGATCCATCCATGTTACAGGGATTTGAAGTGACCTAAAATGGTTACAAGAAAAAATGAAGAAGCTCCAAATTTATGGCATGAGACAAACAGGACAGACGAAGCAGTAAACATAGCCAACACAGGTATTTTTTCAGTTTCATCCTTTCAGTACTTAATAGCCTTCCTAATACTACTGATACAGATTCTATTTCATATAAAGGTTACATGGATATATCTCCATAATTTAATTGCATATACAGAAAGCTGAAATTAAAAAAGAAACTTAATTTTCTAAACTACAACATGAATTATTTGCTTAGGATATATCAAATGCATATGTTTCCAGTCGTTGTGCCTGATAGTCTGTGGCACAATGACAGGGTACCCCCAGGGAGCTTGTTCCCCAAGAAATAACAGTGTCTAAGCTGCTACAGTTAAGAGAAACTAAAAAGAGTTATAGCATGTTTGGATTGGTTTTGGAGAGTCCCAAACCATGATTTGAGCAAAAGCTTGAGACAAGCTTTTGCCCAAACCATGGTTTGGGACTCTCCAAAAGCCAATTCAAACATGCTATTAGTGTTTTCAGAGATTCGGTTTCAAAGTGTTAGGAGAAAGTTGCAGAGTAAATCCATCATTAACATCAAATGGGTAAAAAAAAATTCAAGTTCTGTTCAAGTTAATTCGAAACACAAATTTTGGGAAGAAAAGAGAAAACTTTAGGCATAAGAACTGGATAAAATAAAAGTTAAATTAATCCGTAGGTTCTTATTCATTTTGAGAATTTTCAAATAAGTCTAGTTTAAAAACTATAAATGGGTCTTAATAGTTTTATAATGGGGTCCTTGATTCCGCTTTATAGTTTTTAAATTGTAAGGATACATTAGAAAAATCTAAAAAATTACAAGTACTGCATATTAATTTCACCTAAAATAAATGAGGAAAATCAACAAATTTAACATCGGAAAGTCAAATAAAAACAAAAACAAAAAATTGCAAAACCGCATTAAAAGGGAACAGATAAACAACGTAAGAATTACTAGAAGACCAAGAATAACAACAACACTCTGTTTGGTTGCTGAAAAATCAATTAATTTTTTTTTTCTGAGAACAGCAAAATTCCAATTAAGCAAAGATTCATAACTAACTATGTCAGAGGTTTCATACATACGAACGCAAGTCTAAAAAATTCAAATAATAGCAGATAGTTTGCAGTAAGAACAGCAAAAACAACCACGTGGCCGATAAGTAAGAAAGAAAAAAAGAGAAAACAGAAGTACAAAAAGTTTGAACAGCATCATTGGGACCAAACAAATACCTATGAGCAAAACAAATTGAATAAGGAATTTCTGCAGTTTCGGAGGATACAAGGTAGAATGGCTTCTCTTCTTCCTCTTTTCGACGTGCAGACGAAGAAATACATAGAAAGAGAAAAAGGTCAATAGAAAGAGAGCATTGACCTTTACCTTTCGGTGTCGTTTGCTTTTGACTAGGAACAGTTGGAAAAGCGGAAACAAATTGGAGAACTGAAGTTTTGTAATCGGATATTATTCCGGTATCATATACATATTTTTTAAGTATAAGTATTTCCGGTTAAGTATTTATTAATTTTTATTTATATTTAATAAAATTTTAAGTATTTTATTATAAAATTATCAGTTAATAAATAATTGACAATTCATCCTAAATACCAAACCTATCAAAATAGTATAACAATTTCCTTTATAAACCAAAAATCAAACAAAACTAATTAATTTTAATTTTGTTCAGTTTTTTAATTAGTTTAGTTTAATTTTCAATTTTTATTTATGAAATCAAACTAAACATTTATAATTATCTATATATTTTTTATAAGTTACATACTTATAAATGATTATATTTCAATTTATTGTTATTTTTATAAATATTTTTAAATCAATTTGTTGTTTATAATTATTAATGATAGTTTTATTAAGATTTTTATTTATTCTTAATTGGGCCATAGAAAAAAAAATTGAAGTTTTGTATGACTTTTTTTACTGAAAAAAGTGTTTTGTTAAAAACCGATTAAAATCGGTTTGATTTAGTTTGGTTCTTTAATTTTAAAAAAAAAACACATTCGGTTCTTAATATAAGAAAACGGATTTGTTTGGTTTGAATGACTTTTCTCTTCAAAATTAAAATAATTCAAACTGTGAGCACCCCTAATAATATATAGGTTAAATTAATATATAATTCCTTATATGAGATTATATTTTGAAAGTTTGTAATTAAACTCTTATAATTTTTCTAAAAAAATTGATTGGGTCCTTACCGTCAGAGTACCATTATAAAGTATTAACGGTGACCTAAATTTAGGTAGCTAATTAAAAATTATTAAAACTATAAGGAGCTAAACAGTTTGTAGGTTCCTATAGTTTCAAAAATTTATAATTGAGTTCATGACTCTAACATACTGTTAGAGCATCGTTATAAGTTTTTAATAGTAGAAACTCAGTTAGAAAAGTTTAAAACAATAAGAACTCAATTACAAACTTTTAAAATATAATGATCTAATTGAAAATCTCTAAACATTACAAGGACCCCACACATTTATTTAACCTAAAATATAAGAAAATAAAAAACACAAATTTTAAACTTTATAAAAAAGGAAACAAAATAATTTAAAAAAAATAAGTAACTACATTGAGTTCCTGGATGTTTTATGGTGGTTGCTAGGAATAGTATTTAATGGAAAGGATATAATGAAATAAAGTTCTCATCCTATTATTTGAATATTTAATGGTGGAATGGATGAGAGGTTCCATTTCTTTATTTGAAAATTCTAGTAAAAGTGAATATAATGATAAGAATTATAAATTTATAAGTTTCTTATTCCCGTATTACATTTTTCTCAAACACAAAAAATATAAAGATTTAAGATACAAATATAATTTCATAATTAATTTCATCCCTTACCCCTAATTACGTTCCTTTCTATATCCTTTTTTAAAATCTAAATAATGAATATCATTTAACATCTTATTTCATTCCCTTCTATTTCATGCTTTACCATTAATCCAAACAAGACCTAAAAAAATAAATAAAATAAAAAACTAGCCACCAAATCTAGAAACGTTCAATTCTTCCTTTAAAATCTTTATTGATATTGTATACCTATTTGTAGCTAACATGTTCATAACCCTTAAGGAGTTCAAGAAACTCCCACACACTATTTTCAGTCATAAATTGCATCTCTTCTTTCATGACATCTCTCCACATATCAGACTTAGAATAGGTGGCAGTTTCATGATATGTCACAAAATCAATCACACGTCTTACGTTGATGCTTCGCTAGAAAAATTGTCTCATAAAAATCAAGAATTCCATATTTATTTTATCTCACTAAATTTCATATATGTGCTTGTTCATTAGGCATAACTAGTTTGAGGATCTTCATCTGGAACAATAACCTCAGCAACAAGAAGCCCATCAATATGAAGCTTAATAATAGCTTCTTGATGATTTATCCCAACCAAGTTCTCAAACATAGGCAAATGATAGGAACAACTCAAGTTTCGTTGTCATCAACAATAATTTATCTAATCTCAACATTAGCAACATCAAATTCATGAAATTTAGCAGTCATAAACTCCAAAAAATTTATACCACGCTCAGGACAATAAGACATGTATCCTTTTACACAGTCTGCATACCTAATAAAGCGACATTAATAAATTTGGGGTTAGTCTTTTTCTCAAAAGGATAATAAATTCTTACCTCCATTGGATAACTTAAAACTATTAAATGATTTAAATTAGGCTTTCTACAAGTCTACAATTATAAATATGTTTTGGGAACAAGTTTCCTATGGACTGTTAAGAATGCACAAGGCAATTTTAATAGTTTCACTCTAAAGATATATTCTAGCAAGTTAGTTCTGGTCATTATAGCCCTCATTATATCTTCAAGTGTACGATTCCACTTATCAGCTACACCGTTCCATTCAGAACTACCTGCTACCTAATATAGTGTATTGGGGAACAATCTTACAATGTTGTAGATACTTGGAAAATGATCTCATGTGTTTCTCAGTCACTTCATATTTGTCATAATACTCGCCACCATAGTCAAATCTCACAAACTTAATAGTTTTTCCCAATTATTTTTCAACCTCAGTTTTAAAATATTTTAAAATTTTCAAGAGGTTCAGACTTTTCATTTATCAAATTGAGATAACCATATTGAGAAAAGTCATCAATAAATAAGATAAAATACCTTGAACTATATATTGTAGGAGAATAAAGGTCACTAATATCAGTGTGAACAATCTCTAAAAGGTCAAAACCACATGTTGCACCTTTCTTTTTTAATCTTAGTCAATTTACCCGTAAGCAATACACAAATGTTCCAATGTCTCCTGAACCTAAGGAAGTAAAATATCATCTTTAACTAATCTTATATCATCTTTAACTAATCTTTCAACCATTTCCCTTGAAATATATCCCAAATGCTTTCAACCATTTATGTTTTTTCTTATTTTTAGAGTAACCAAGATTTTAACTTAGTGCAATCAGTTCTTCTATGACCCTTCTGCTTACAATGAGAGCACTCAACTTCTTTCAAGGGAGTTATAGGTAGTTTTTATAAGTCTAAAATTAGGGAGTAAATAGTTTAAGGCATGAGCAACAATGAAAGAATTAGTCATAAAAATTTCATGTCCTTAAGTTTGGTTTGGATATGAATCATTTTGATGATAAAGTCCTTTGACACCCCAACATTGCCATAATTGGTACATGTGTTACCTCATTAGGTATCCATACTCATTATTATCAGACAATTGACACCTATTCAAATTAGTTGTTTCTAGAAAGCGGCTCAATAGGTGCTCAGAAACTTATTTCTGAATTGCCAAGATGCAAAGTCTATTAGACTTCTCCCTCTTTGCATATAGGTATTTCTGATATTGAGTACTCTCCGCATTTGGCTTAGCATTCTTTTCACGTAGAGTTAAGTCAAGAAAAATAAAAAACTAAAGCAAATTCTATATATTTCTTCCACCTCTTAAAAGTTTGAACTAGAGACTACTCAACAAAAACAATATTGTTGTTCAAAGCAAAAGTAATTGTATTAGACAATAGAACGCAATTGTCAATCATAGGGCAATAACAAAAACAACTTCCAATATCACAGGTTATAACCCAGAATCTCAAACACATCATTATAGTCTCCTCCTTTGGATAGAATATGTAGAACATGTAAGGCAATCCCAGACTTATGAAGCCAAAGGTTAATATCTTTACTTTGGAAGCATTCATTTTTTGGCAGATAGACTTTCATTACTAAAATGCTCCCCAATCCAAAGATGCTTCCTTGTTATTCTTATATTAAAACACACAATAACACATCTAACCCAGATTAAAAAAAACCACATAATAACCCCTATTCGAGCAAGTGATTATATGCAATAACGGGGAACTATCCTGATTATAAGCTCTACAAATTAATATGAATAAAATCACTTTAATTATAACTTATTCACACCAAATCATAGAATTCGTAATAATAACAAACATTTTGCATTTCATTCCAAGTGACAGTTTCAAATATTTAATTAATTTTTTAATTATGCTAGTTTGAACACAACACAAATTTTGCGAGTGTATAATATATCATACTATCTAGAGGGAGTATAAATAAATATAATATATGGGATATATAAAATAATAATTTCAACAAAAAATCTTAGGGATTTCCTAATTGATTAGCCATAAAATTACCATAATCATACAAAATTGAAAAGAATTATTTGCAGTAGTAAAAAAAAATTTTAAAATACCCAAAAAATAGATTTGGGTCATCATTATAGTAAAAATTGATGGAAGTTGAGCAAAAGGATGTGCCCCAAGTGCCTACACATGGCAGTGATGTGTATGGGACAATTTCTAGCTTGAGGAAGGGTCGTAGCAGGTCAAGCCCATAAAACTCACGGGTTCTGCCATGTTATATCAACCCGAGCCCTCTGCTACAAAAAATTAAAGGCCTTTTGATGTGGTGTTAACTTAACGGGAAAGTGATTTGAACAACTATACACATAATAATGAAAACATTACTCAACATTTAAGCCATAAAACCCAATAATCTGCAAAAGAGAAAAATTGCTGTAGTTAAAATGACAAAAATTCCACATTGTAACCCTATGAAAATCTTACTCTGATGTTTTTTTACATGGTTGTCTCAATAATGAAATTTAAAATAGAACCCGTGTAAAAATCACTTTAATCAATAAAGATTTAATTCAGCACAATATCCATGAATTTGTGACCAAACTGCGACTGCGTTATGATTGAAAGTTCACTCAAAATTTGTTCAAAAAATCGTGATTATTTTCAATGAATAGGAAGATGTAAGTCCCACAAACAACATATATGAAAATCAAACATCATCACATGGTCCAATTTCATCAAATTGAAGATTTGCATATAAACTCTAATTTATGAATTAGAAACTTGCGAATCTGAATTTTGTCTTTATATGTCATGATTTTACGCATACGAGGTATTTATAGATTCGTAACAACATGTATTACAATATAAAGTAAACACTCATTTTATTCCTTCAAAGATACAAGTATCATTTATTAAGTTCTCCAATGATGAATACATTAAAATAGTCTTTTAATGTCAATTTTTGACATTAAATTGATTCTTTTGACATCAAATTGATAATTTAGTGTCACTTTTTACATCAAATTGATCATCTAAAAAGACAAATTTGATGACAAAAACTATTAGAAAACCAAAGTGATGTCACTTATATTTTTGAAAGACCAAAATAAGTGTTTACTCTACAATATATCCTAATGCATCATCCTAATGCATCATATTTGATTGAAAACAATTTTGTAGCCCAAAAAAAAAAACAAATTAGGTTGAAAACAATAGCAGAAAAAACAAGGTTCTTGAACATAAATTTATACAATTGGGTCCTAAATTCATAGAATAATACTAGATAACATACTATTCAAACATGCATAGAATTTAGAACCCCTAGTTTATAGTTAGGAGATTAGAACATACTTGACTTGGCCATCTCGATTGCTCAAGTATTGGTGCCCAGCTCTTCTTGTCCAACTCTAGAACAATCACTGACTCTCAATGGGACAAGCCAAGAGGCAAATGTCCTCTCAAAGATATAGAGTGGAAAAAAGACCTAATGCATTTATATAATGTTGATCATGATAGGCCCTCACTATTGCCAGATTAGGCTTACACTAATGCTGTCAATCACATAAGCCCAACCAAGATGTAGCAGGCCCAAATCTTCAGTGATCATGAATGTCATGAGTGCTTTATAAAACCTAAACTACCATCAATCATTAGTGACCTATACTAGAAAAATATTCTATAACTCGTTAATGACCAACCAATGTCAAACTCGATTGGTATGAGATTGCATCTTCGTTTTATTTCAAATAATATTGTAATAATTAGCACCTCAAATAGATAATAATGTAATAACGAATTGGATTTAGCTATTTGATAAATAATTGGTGGTAAATAGATTGTGTCATAAACATCTTATCATAATTGAACACATACCTCAAATAGATGGTGTCATAAAAATTCATGTATAAAAAATATGTTAAAATTTCATATTCAACCAAACAAACCCCACATATGTTCAATTAAAGATAGAAAACAAATAAATAATTATTGAGAGGTTTTGGTGATGGACTCATATGGAAGAGAAACGAATAGATAATTATTAAAGAATATTGCTAGAGTTCACTGTTAAGAATTACGAGAAGTACTCATAATTAAATTTCAAATATTAAAACAGAAAAATAGATCAATAAAAAACTGAAATACCTTAATCACCAGCAATTGTTCTAGCGATAATAGAAAGAGTTAAACATGGCTACTAAGAGAGGATATATGTGAGGCATGTGAAACCAGAAGTCTGCCACATGAAGAGGACCCCAGAGTCCTTATATATATACCGCAAATATTTTAGCACATTTCAGATAGCATATATCACGAAAGCAAAAGAAAATTAGTAAAATACTTTAGTAGCATCTTAAAGTGGAAAAATATTAAATAGTTAGAGAAAAACAAAATATACGATATATGGCACAAATAAAAGGAATGATGATAAAGAAAAATTTGCTTAGGGTGTCCGTATAGCAAGCAAAGAAAGGAATAGATTCAAGAGCAATATAAGCTTATCAATAGACAATTTGTAAAGGAAAATTTGTTTGGGGTGTGTACATCAAAGAAAGGAATAGATTCAAGAACAATATTTTATTTTGTAAGTACTTATTAGGAAAGCTTGTCAATAGACATTTTGTAACTAAAACTCAATAGGAGAGGCTTGGATGATGAGTTGGGGATGTGAGGTGGGAGAAATTTGAAAAGAATTAAAAAAGAAATAGTAAACTATCAAATTTGTAATTGAAAGATATAGGTGTTTTTATATTAGTTCTGGAAGGAAACAAAATTAACGTGCCCATTTGGCATTCAGAAACCTACCTGGCACTCCAATAAGTCACCCACCCTTATCTTCCAGCTTCTTTCCCTCATCTCCCACCCTTTTCGGACGAACTTTTTTGAAGTATTTTTCAATTCAGAGTAAAAGATATTTCTTATTCTTTGTCATTTAATGTTAATCATAGTCATATCAATTTTGTGGGTTATTATTGTCTTTAAAAAAGTTTTATTTAAGCTTGCTACGATAAGCTCGAATGTTTAAAAGCTAGAGCATTTTAAGACAACAAAAATTTCTCTGCTTGTTTTGTTGTGGGTATTCCTACACTTTATTAGAGTGTGAGACTAATCTTATTTTAAAGGTTTAAAACTATCTCTCCTAACAATGGCAACTGCTTGTTGGTAAAAAAAATTCATCTTTTAGGGCATGTTTGTTATAGATTAAAAAAATTAATTTTGATTTTCAATAATTTAGAGATTATTTTTTAGAGATTTTTAAGAAAAGCAGAAACTATTTGGTATTTGTTTATAATCATAAAAATTATTTTTTAAATGAGAGTAACTTTTGTCTCTTCTATTGCAAGAGATTTTTTTCAAAAACTAATGAGAATAGCTTTTCATTTTAACTATAAAAATAATTTTTTTAAACAAATAATTTTTTAATAAGCTTAAACAAACACAATCAACATCATTAAAAATGATTTTTTACTTAAAAAAAGTAATTTTTTCATCAAATAATTTATAAGAAACGGGCTCTTATTTTTCTTTAAATTGTTGTTTAACCATGTGTGGACCCATAAAAATGAAAATAACAACTAATAAAAACTTAATTATTTAAATGCAAGCTTATCGTAACAAACCCCAACATTAAATAGCAGAGTAAGAGATATGTTTTACTTCAACCCCAACATTAAATAGCACATATTAAGTGATATGTTTTACTTTAAAAGTAACTAATAATCTCTCTTTTCTGACTTCGTCAATTCTCTTGCCCTTTGGGAGTTAGTCTCCATTGACAAACACATCTTTCTCTGCTCCACCCAATTCGTCCAATCGCAATCTTCATGTCCTCCACCAACACATTCGCCCAAATTGCCATTTTCTCTCTGCTTGGCTTTGGGCCAGACCTCTGAATGGGTTGTTGTTCAAATCCTTTCAAGTTCTCCCCCAACCTAATACCTGGTTCCCAATTCTCTAGCGAAGAAACCTTGGCCTTAACACTTGAATCTAAGCCAAGTTCCTCTCCAATTTCATTTGAAGCTAAGGAAATATCAAGGAGCAAGAGAAGGATGCATTATGTATGTTTTGACATTTAACATAAAAAAGCCTTTGGCACAAATTAACGTATTCAGATCTGGGCTTCATATTTCTATTTGGGACTGAACTTAAGTAAGAATGAGTATTTATGTTTTTAGCTTGAGTTTCAGTTCAGGTTATAACCGAGCTCAAGCCCAACTGTCTACCATGGGCCATGACCAATCCTAATACCTTTGAAAATTTCAAGGTTTTTTTTTTATTGGGTTTACTAAAGTACATATTTAAAAAAAATGGTGTCTACATAAATCACTTATAAAATTTATTAAAAATACTTCCTTTATAAATATAAATTTTTTAATTTTTCTAAAAGTATATAATTTTAATTGTTACTTACTAGTGTAAATATTTGTAATTTTTGTATATAGAAATTGTAAGTTTATTTTTATGGAGAATGTAAAAATTACATACTTTTTAGAGTAAATATCTATTTTGATCTTTTAAAGATATATGCAACATCTATTATCACTTTCGTCTTTCAATGGCTAATTTGATGTTATTTTAAAGACCAATTTAAAGATAAAAATATGACAATAAATGATCAATATGATGTCAGGTATATATTTGAAGAACAAATTTGATATATTTATAAATAAATTAATAATGCAATGTCGTATATATCTTTGAATGACCAAAATAAACATTTACTCTAATATTTATAGAAATTATAAAAAATATATATAATTTCTATTAAGACTATTATAAACTAATATACATTATGCTCTCAAATATGTACAGGAAAAAAAGTTTCTTTATGTGATATAATTGAAGACGTTGAATCTATAATGCCAAGCATAACTTCACTTCACAGAACCACAATTATTTGGACATCAATGTTTTAGGTTATTGGTAGTATTATATACCTCCAACTCTAAGTAATTATTGGGGCTTCGGGTGGGCAGATATGAAGCTTAAAAGTTGAAACTTACCATCACATAATAAGAAAAATTCTTCCGTGCAATGGTGGGTACGAGGAAATAAATGAATCAAATTTGAATGGGCCTCACATGAATCCTGTACGTATCAAACCGAGGTCATCTCTTGCATGTTCATCTGTTGTTAATATGCAAGAATTTCTCCATAGAGTAACTTATATGCTAAATAACAAAAGCTAGTTTACATTTTTCAACAACATAAATAAAGAAAAATTGATTTGACATTGAAAAATTCAACTAATCCAAAGAGGAGTTTCTAAAAGAAATGAGGAAATTTAAAAATCAAAAATCAAAAATCAAAACAGTGGAATGAAGAATTATAGAGATTTTATATAAAACGTTGCATTTTTTCATTTTGATACTGAATTATATTATAGTATGATAATCTATTAAATATTTATTTAAATTATTTTAAATAAGAAATGAACGTCTTTAAAATATGTTTGACAAAATACACAGATAAATTATTGAAACATTGCCTATCTTCTCTTTAACAAGAGGGAAAAAAAGTTATGAGAAGTTTAAGGTAATTATTTTGATACTTATTTTTTTTAGGTACTGATATAAAAGAAAAGTTTTTAAATATTTATTAGTTATTGATTATATTTAATAAATTTTTAAATATTTATTTTGAAATTAACAATTAATAAATAATTAACAACTCACTTTGAATGTCATACTCATAAATGTATCATAACAATTCTAAAACTTCATATAACAACCATAAGAGTTGTTATAGTACTTTGATGGATTTGATACTTAAGATGAATTGTCGATTATTTATTGATTGTTAATTTTATAATAAATATTTAAAAGTCTATTAAATATAAATAATAATTAATAAATATTTAAGTACTCACATACCAATATAAAAAAAAATTACCAAAGTAATCCCTAACAACCATTTAGTTATTTAGTAAGAAAAACACAAGGAACATTTGAATATAATCCCAATGAATCAATGATTAGGGATCAAACTTTATTATAGGATTCCACTGCCCACCCACTACTCGCAAACTATGAGGAAAACTACTAGGTAGCTATGAACATGATGCCTACCTCTCATGCATCACCAAATGCCACACCGTGCTGCGCACCTAATTTTCGATGGACCGACATAGCCGTGGAAAGAGTTTGGACCACATATCAAATGCCACAACGGCATTTCCATCCGTCTAGTTTTAGGGATTATTCTAATATTTTTTTTTTAAATATTAATATTTAGAGTAAATTATCAAACATTTCTCAGTTATTATTTATATTTAATAAATTTTTAAATATTTATTGTGAATCTAACAGTTAATAGATAATTGATAACTCACCCTGAATACCAAACTCATCAAAATATCATAACAAGTCCCTCTAACTATATATATATATGATAAGGGTGTCCTCTGATCAATTTTTATGATAATTGAGATTAATTCGTTCTTTAAATAATTTTAAAGACACATCTTACATATCTACCTATTATATTTTAAAAATAATAATAATTCAGTCCCTTCACCATATAAAAGATACTTGCTACATTTCACCATTTAAAATAAATGTAATTAATGTACCCTAAAAAATAATAAATGTAATTAATACATCAATTTCAACCTTCATCAAACAAATTATAATTTTTTATGTGTAAAAAATTTGTGCAAATGTTATGTAATTTTTGGTTGTTTAATCAAATCTAAATTTACAATTTTTATACATAATTTAAATAAGTTTTTTTTAATTTTATAATTAAAGTGTTTTTCACATTGTTACATAACTAAAAATTTACAAATTGGGTCTTCAAGCTTTCCGTTTAGTAGTCATTTATTTATATCTTGTTTGAATAAGCTTATATACAGCTTATTTAGATTTATCTATTACAATAAGCGCTTATGAAAAATTCTTTTTATGTTTGGATGAACTTATTAAAATAGTTTATGAAACCCATATAAGTTGTTTTTGACTTATTTTCATAAGCTAAAAATTTAAGCTTATAAAAATAAGCTTTTGTAAAAACTAAAAATATCTTAGGTATTAGTTATTTTTATAATAATTTTTTACAAAATTAACCTTAAGAGAGTGACACAATTCATAATATATCTCTCAAATGCTCGATATTTATTCCAAAGAGTTTATGAAAAGCACTTCTCAAAGTGTTTATCTAAATATTATTTAGCTTATTTTAGACAACATTTATTACAATACAACTTATTAAATAAGCTCGACTTTAATAAATACTTATATAAGTCATTTATTCAAACGGGTCTTAGGAACAAGTGAATGTTCTCTCCCTGGAAGGTTTGAGGTTCAAACCTCTTATATATGCACCCAAAATAAAAAAATAAAAATTACAAATTGGAGATGGGGTACAGAATATGTATCTCTTTCTTTAAGAGTTATCATTAAATTAAAGCTCAAATTAACTGTACTAGCCATATCTAAGTTTGCAACAAAAAAATAAATAAAAATGAAACCATCGAAATTTAAATGGAACTTGTTAAGCAATTGTGTAACATTGTGGGTATAACGCAAATGGCTAGCATTATTCATCTGTGTCTATAAATTCGTAGTTGGAGAATCATAATCGTATGTTATAAAAGCATAAAGATCATATATCAAACTAAATTAAGAAAAGGACATTAAAGTTATAGAGGTTATTATCTATGGTTGATTACCTAGACAGCCATGAATTCAAAATCAATTAGATTATCAAGTTTACAGGCAGTCTTATTTGACCAGATCCTTAAAGTGGATTGGTCATGCCAACAAGTTCAATCAATTAATGTAAGCTTGTTACTTTGCAGAAGGATCACTGGAATCATGTGCATTTAATGCACGCCATGATTGTAGATTCACATGCTTAAGCAGATACATTGTTCATCCTGTATGAGGTATGTAAGATATAATGCTTTTGGTAATGGCCCCCTGGTGCATATCCTTCTGCTGAAAAGCTACAAGAAAGCAGTGTGAGTAAGTGGTCCTAACTGAGGAATTAAAGAGTGGTCCTCAATGAAATCTGTGAAAATGGACTTTATATGTGGATTGCCAATTTTGAAGCAAACTATATATGCTTCTAAGTATATTTGTATACCCCTCTTACAACTTGGTTATTCTCTGTGTTTGTGAATCCCAGAGTGTTACCTTCATTGCTCATTATTAGCATATATATATATTTTTAAGAGAATTATTAGCATATTAGAAACTAGAAAGTTAGCCTTCTCCCGAAAGGGATTAGGCGTGGCACGTTATCCATTCTCTTACAATTTGAACTCTCCATCCTTTTGGTTTAGACTTGCACCTAACATAACCAAATATATGACTATATTTGATATAGTTTAATGTAAAAAAAATTTACACTATCATCTAATCATATATTGTTATATTATTAAAAGAATTTCACCTCTTATGTAATGATGTGGTTCGTATCGCAAGTGCACGATTTCGTCAAGTAGTAAAAATATCGATCCACAGGGACTTGGATTATGATTAACAATTACCCTTAATTGTGATTAACTAGGTGAAACCAATATTATAAAATTGTGGTGATAGAACAAGAACATATAAACTAAAATCTGGAAATAAATAAGAATATTAATTTTTAGAATGAATGCAGAAAAACAGTGTAGATAAATATGGTTTTTAAGAGATCTAGGATATGGGTTCACCACGATGGTAATTAACAAGTCTGTAATCTTATCACCTCTTCTCAACTAAGTTACCCTTGAAGACGAATCATCCTAAAGAATTATTGTTTCCTTTCAGAATACAATAACGTATTCAATCTAACTCAACTTCTATTTTCATGATAATCAAATTAGAAAGTATCCATTAAGAGCAGATGATTCATAGAAAGCCTCAAGAGTTTTAATCTACTTTCGTGATTTAAAAGCTCAAGTTCAGTTTATGGAGTTCAATTATCAAGAGTCACCTTTCAGTTTTTCCCTTAATAACTAAGATTATGCAAACAATGTGGACAGCATTTTCACAAACACTTAGTGTGCCAAAAACTGAATCAAGATAAACTTAGCATTGAAGAGATAGCAAATTATCAAGCATTGTTAATACACCATCGGGTTACTACCAATTCTTAGAACAAAAGAACTACTCAAACATGTTTATCAAAATACAATCCATAAGAATGAAGAACAACATTCAGAAAATAAAATACAAAGAATAGAAGAGATGAGAAGAAAAACTCTGTAGAAAACTTGTGGCTGCTCTTGTGAAGTTCCTCCAAGACCAAGCTCCTCCCTCAACCCTAATGACTTGCCTTTTATACACTACCAACTCTCCCTTCTCTACCCTAATTCTTTTCAGGCAAGAAGGGAAGGAAATGGGCTGCCTCCAGGGCTTTTTTCGCACTTGTTGATGTAGCAGGCTGCCAACCACGGTCGTGGTGGCCACCACGGCCTGGCTGTGGTTGATTCTGACTTAGAAATTTCGTGCACTGACGGCCAACCACGGCCGTGGTGGCCAGCACGGCCTGGCCGTGGTTGTCTCTGCCCATCAAGCATCTTAGGGAATTTGTCAAAGTGTCCAACATCAAACTTGTAGCCCTGTGTCTTAGCTTTCCATAGCAACTGGAATCACCTCAAAAGGACCTCTGTAGCTCAAGTTATGCTCAAATTACTCCTCAGGGGTCCAGCTGATTTTGAGATCTCAGTATCTCTTGAGTAGTTCTGTTTTGGCTCCTCCAAGCTTCAATGTTGCACCATTCCTGTAATTGAACATAAACACACCGCATTTATCTGAACTAAAACTAAAACGGAGGATTAAGTGAATAAATGTACTAAAAAGATAATGAAATGTATGCAAACTAAACTCAAAATGACATGAACAATCACACACATCAAACTACCCCAAGCTTAAGGTTTTGCTTGTCCTCAAGCAATTACTAAAGCCAAATAAAGATCAGAACTTTCAAAATATGGCTGTGAATTAGGAACCCAAAGAACAACAGATCCAAGTAATAGGCATAACATTTCAGTAAACATAGAGATGATCAATGTAAAGTTCGATTAGAGGGTTAGGTTCCCTAATTTCATACTTCTCATCAATTGGGATCACTCACCTAACCACTCTCAAAGTGTCTAAGGGTGAAGAAATATCACTTAAGATCCTCTTAAGAAAAAGCACTTCCATAAGCTTGATAAGAAACCAAATTTCCACATTTTAAATTGCATGCATGCAAGAATCAAAAGATCTTTGTATGAGTTTTAACTTGGCCAAGGGAATATTGTTAGGTAGGATAAAGAAATGAGGGTATGCACAAAGGGTTGGCAAAATTTTCAATGAAACAAGAGAACCCAATAGAACCAATTTGGAGAATGATTATATCACAAAAGCACATTGCTAAGCTTCTTGCTAAGCCATTTCTTTACTTCTTTTTCTTTTTCTATCCCCAAAATCTTTTTTTTTTCTATTTCTTTTCTTTCCTTTTTGATTTCTCTTTTCTTTTTGTTTTCATTTTAATAAGAGAATATCTCAACACATAATTCCCTTTCAACTTTCAAACCAAATATTTGCACCATTTAGTTTCTAAAGGGTAACCAATAATATGTCATCATAGGTACCAAGAAATTGCAATAGGTTCAAAATGGGCAACTAATGGGTAGTGATATATCAATATATTCAGAAGGCCTGGAAAGATACCTAAAATGCCTTAATCACTTTCAAGCATGCAAACAATTATTTTGCTTCAAAATGGTTTCAAATCAAGTTCTAGAGCACAAAATCCAAGAGTACAATAATTCACTCAAACAACAGGGAGGGGTTAATATTAATGTAAAGCAAATACCCCTTTCAAGTTCAAATCTCACCTTTAGTAGCAAAATTAATGAGGAACACGAAAACAGAGAACCTCATGCTAATCATCAACTATCAAAAAGATCAACTCTTGTAATTAGCCTATCACATGGATAACAAATTTAGGTTCCAAATTCATTATGTCTTCCATATTGGCATAAAGTTCAACAAGATGATGCAAACTTATCAAGGGGCAACAAGATGGTGTGATCATGCAAAAGAATGCAATATGAAAACATGAAAATAAATAACAAAAAAGTAAATACCCTACCCCAAGCTTAAAACTTACATTGTCCTCAATGTAAAAATCTAAAACAAGAGAAGGGATGAAAGAGAATGACTCACTACGGGTCTTCAATCCATGGCCATGGAATTTTCCATGGGTTGGCAGTGGAATTTTCTGACTTCACTTGCCTCCAAAATTTAGGCTTGTGCCTCCAAAAGCTCAAATCTCTGAGAGTGGAAGGAAGGGGTTTGAGTTCTACCCTTGGAGCTCTTTCTTCTTTCCAATTCTTGGGTTTGGGTTTAGACTCGAGTTTTTCGATTTTGGCCTTTTGGGGTGGAAGTTCCAAGATGACTTCCAACAAACGGGCATATTCGGCTGCTTCCCCTCCACATTCCAATGAACCACTACCAACCAAGCATCGCTCCAAAGGATCTTCAAAATGGATGTTGGTGAATTCTTCCTTTACTACTTGGTGTAATAAATCAATCCTGCAACAAGAGTCTTCAAAAGAAGGTTGTTTAATAGATTTAGCAAGATCAAACTCAACCTTATCATCACCAACAGTTAAAAACAATTTTCCATTTTTGACATCAATTATAGCACCAGCAGTGGCTAAGAAAGGCCTACCAAGAATAATGGGGATTTGGGAATCCTCCTCTATTTCAAGCACAACAAAATCAGCAGGTATGAAAAACTTACCCACCCTAATAGGAACGTCCTCCAAGATGCCTACGCGGGCATTTGACGGATCGATCTGCCAATTGAAGGGAGATAGTTGTGGGTTTTAGTTCACCCACCTCCAACTTTTTACACACATAAAGGGGCATAAGACTAACACTAGCCCCCAAATCACACAAAGCTTTATCAAAATTAGTATTCCCAATGAAGCAAGGAATAGAGAAACTACCTGGATCTTTGAGTTTAGGAGGTAACTTATTTTGAATTAAAGCACTACACTCCTCAGTTAAAGCTACTGTTTCATATTCCTCTAGCTTTCTCTTATTAGACAAAATGTCCTTAAGAAATTTAGCATAAGTGGGCATTTGTTGCAACGCCTCAGTGAAAGGTACATTAATGTACAACTTCTTAATGACCTTTAGAAACTTCCCAAATTGCCTATCTAGCCTAGCCTTGGCCAATCTTTGAGGGAAAGGCACTGGGGGTTGGTATGGTTTAGGGGGTACATACTTATACACTTTCTCAGTTGTATCATCTTCATCTAAGTTTTGTGTCTTAGTTGTCTCTTTTTTCTCACCCCCCCCATCCATGTCATTTTCGCCCTTTGCCTTGGAATCCTCTAATTGCCTACCACTTCTTAAACTCACAGCCTTGCAATGTTCATTAGGATTTATTTCAGACTGTCCTGGAAATTTACCTTGTGGTCTATGTGAAGAACTAGCTTGTTGGGCAATTTGGGTTTCCAACATCCTACTATGAGTAGTCAAATTATCAACCTTAGATGACAACTCTCTAATGGCCTCGGCGACCACTTGACCATGTTGCCTGAACTCCTCATTTTGCTTAGATTGACTCTCAACGAAATTCTCAAGAAGAGACTCAAGTTTAGATTTTTGTACCTGTTGGAATCCAAAAGAGGGTTTAGCACTACCTTGACCAACTTGGATTTGACTATTCTGGTAAGAGAAGTTAGGATGTGACCTCCAACCGGGGTTGTAAGTTTGAGAATATGGATTATTTCTCCCCTTTTGGTTGAAGTCATGAAAATTATGGCATGATTCAATTTGCTCCATCGGTGTGCCTTGTGAGGAACCAAGTCCAACTTGGCATTCAACACTTATATGTCCCTGTACTCCACAAACCTCACAAAAATTGTTAGAAGTAACTACGACATTGGCATTAACTCTTTCAAGTTTGTCAAAATGTTTATTCAAAGAATCAAATTTTGACATAATCAAATCAACACCGTCTACCTCAAACTTACCTCCCGAGAGTTTTCTCAGGTTATTACCTCTTTCGTTTGCCCATTGGTGATAGTTGGTGGCTACACTCTCTATGACCTCATAGGCTTCTATTAACCTTCTGTTCATCAATGTTCCACCAGCTGCGGAGTCTAGAGATACCTTCGAAGGATATTCAAGACCATTGTAGAAGGTGTGGATGATTAACCATTTCTCTAGCCCATGATGTGGGCATGCTTCCAACAAGGCCTTATATGTATCCCAAGCTTCTGACAATGACTCTCCATCTCTTTGAATGAAGCCTGTGATTTGGGTCCTAAGATGAGCAATCTTGGAAGGTGGAAAGAATTTGTCCAAGAAAGCTTGCTCCAATTGGTCCCAAGTAGTGATAGTTTCAGATGGTACAGATTTCAACCAAGTTTTAGCTCTATCCCTTAGTGATAAAGGGAACAAGCGAAGACGGATGGCATCTACAGAGGCGCCTTCAATCCTGAGGGTCTCACAAAATTCCAAGAACATATCCATATGATCATTCGGGACCTCTGACGGCAATCCTCCAAACTGGTTCTGCCTTATCATAGAGAGCAAAACGGGTGGTATGGTGAAGTGTCCAGCATCAATGGCTGGCCGAGCAATCCCAGATCGCAAACCCCGAGCATTAGGGGCTGCATAATCCTTCAATGGCCTATTTTCATCACGTGCTGCCATGATGGGAATAGGTTGTTGTAGCTCTCTTGCACTTTGCAGCTGTTGTCTTCTCCTTCGATGCAAAGTCCTTTCAATTTCAGGGTCTGTTTCAATGAGAGTTCCAAAACGTCGAGTACTTCGCATAAACAAGAGAAATTACCTGCAGAGAACAAAAGAAAATAATAAAAGAATAACTAGAAAATCAGATTAAGAATTGAATTGATAATCAGAAAACACAAGTCCCCGGCAATGGCGCCAAAAACTTGATGTGGTTCGTATCGCAAGTGCATGATTTAGTCAAGTAGTAAAAATATCAAACCATAGGGACTTGGATTATGATTAACAATTACCCTTAATTGTGATTAACTAGGTGAAACCAATATTATAAAATTGTGGTGATAGAACAAGAACATATAAACTAAAATCTGGAAATAAATAAGAATATCAATTTTTAGAATGAATGCAGAAAAACAGTGTAGATAAATATGATTTTTAAGAGATCTAGGATATGGGTTCACCACGATGGTAATTAACAAGTCTGTAATCTTATCACCTCTTCTCAACTAAGTTACCCTTGAAGACGAATCATCCTAAAGAATTATTGTTTCCTTTCAGAATACAATAACGTATTCAATCTAACTCAACTTCTATTTTCATGATAATCAAATTAGAAAGAATCCATTAAGAGCAGATGATTCATAGAAAGCCTCAAGAGTTTTAATCTACTTTCGTGATTTAAAAGCTCAAGTTCAGTTTATGGAGTTCAATTATCAAGAGTCACCTTTCAGTTTTTCCCTTAATAACTAAGATTATGCAAACAATGTGGACAGCATTTTCACAAACACTTGGTGTGCCAAAAACTAAATCAAGATAAACTTAGCATTGAAGAGATAGTAAATTATCAAGCATTGTTAATACACCATCGGGTTACTACCAATTCCTAGAACAAAAGAACTACTCAAACATTTTTATCAAAATACAATCCATAAGAATGAAGAACAACATTCAGAAAATAAAATACAAAGAATAGAAGAGATGAAAAGAAAAACACTGTAGAAAACTTGTGGCTGCTCTTGTGAAGTTCCTCCAAGACCAAGCTCCTCCCTCAACCCTAATGACTTGCCTTTTATACACTACCAACTCTCCCCTCTCTACCCTAATTCTTTTCAGGCAAGAAGGGAAGGAAATGGGCTGCCTCCAGGGCTTTTTTCGCACTTGCTGATGTAGCAGGCTGCCAACCACGGCCTGGCCGTGGTTGATTCTGACTTAGAAATTTGCAATCGATGGCCAACCACTACTGTAGGCCAGCACGGCCTGGCCGTGGTTGTCTCTGCCCATCAAGCATTTTAGGGAATTTGTCAAAGTGTCCAACATCAAACTTGTAGCCCTGTGTCTTAGCTTTCCATAGCAACTGGAATCACCTCAAAAGGACCTCTGTAGCTCAAGTTATGCTCAAATTACTCCTCAGGGGTCCAGCTGATTTTGAGATCTCAGTATCTCTTCAAGGTAGTTCTGTTTTGGCTCCTCCAAGCTTCAATGTTGCACCATTCCTGTAATTGAACATAAACACACCGCATTTATTTGAACTAAAACTAAAACGGAGGATTAAGTGAATAAATGTACTAAAAAGATAATGAAATGTATGCAAACTAAACTCAAAATGACATGAACAATCACACACATCATGTAATTATTATTATTATTAGTTAAACTATTTTAATGACATAGCAATACATGAATGCATAATAGTATAAAAAAATTTACACTGACAATAAATCAAAACTAAATCCTAACAATTGAAGAAGAAGATGACCTCGTGGGGACTCGGGAGAAGGTGAGAAGATAAGTTAGATGTAGAAGATATTGGAATAATGGCCCAATCAACACTTAATTGGAATTATGTTGCACACATGTTAGGAATAAACGTGATTCTTTCCAAAAATGATGGAGTCGTTTTGGTTTTTAAATATTTGATTTATTTCCTTGTATTATATAATACTTGTACTCTGACTCTGTAAACTGTATCAAATCAATTTATCCTTTTATTTCCTTATATGATATCAAAAGTCATCGCTTCACAGCATCTTTGATCCATCTATGGTCTCTGCTGCGTCAACCCACACCTCACCTACCTAACCTAATGCATTACCCAACACTCCTCCAACCTCTTCTCCATTCCCTGATCCAAAAGATCTCATCCACTTTAAAAGTGTGGCTCAACTCCCTATCAAATTGACCAATACCAATTATTCTGCTTAGCATAAACAACTTTGTTCCCTTCTTGTTGGTCATGCTTGACTAGTTACATTGATGGCTCCAAATCATGACTTGCTGCCACCCTTGGCCAAGGTGTTATTGCTACTCCCAATCATGCTCACTCCTATTGGATTCGGCAAGATCAACTTCTTTTCTTAGCCATACGTGGCTCATACGAAGCTGATGCTTGCATTGTCATGGCATCTGCTGAAACGTCCGCTGAACTTGGAAGTTGCTGAAACAAGCCTATGCGAATCGCTCTCGATCTCGAATTATGTCTCTCAAAGAGCATCTTAGCTTTCTCACAAAAGGATCTTCTTCTGTCACTGACTACCTGCGCTCTATCAAGGGAATCACTGATGAGCTGGCCCTTATTGGCCACCCTATGGATGATCTAGACCTTGTCATTCAAACCCTTAATGGTTTGGGACCCACTTTTCGTGAATTCATTACTTCCATGTGTGCCAAATAATCACCCATCTTTTTTGATGAATTGTTTGTTAACTTGTTAACTTTGAGCTATACATCCAGCGTGAGGATCGTCTTTCTCCTAGTGTTACCATAACCACCCAATATGCTAATCGTAGTACCAAAAGTCGTAGCTTTCCTACCTCTTCTAACCCCACCATGGGTTATAGCCACAAGAAGTTCACCAATGGATCCAGCCTAGTTTTTTGTCAGTTTTGTGACAAAAGAGGTCATATTGCTAAGAATTGCTACATGATTAAAAGGTATCCCCTAGGCAACCTCCTCCTCAAGCCAATGTTGCTCACACTTGTGCTCCCCATGACCAAACTTGGCTACTAGACTTTGGGGCCTCTCATCATATCACCAATGATTTCCATAATCTTTCCATCAAAGAAGATTATGAGGGTAATGATCAACTTACTGTGGCTAATGGTAATGCTTTTCCTATATCTCATCTTGGCTCCACCAGTATTCCCACCCCTTCTCGTCCCCTTAAGTTGCCTAATGTTCTTTGTGTTCTTTCAATTACTCATAATTTGATTTCTGTTTCTCAATTATGTAATCATAACAATGTTTCCATTGAATTCTTTCCTTTGTACTTTGAGGTGAAGTCCTTGAGCACCGGAGAGACGTTGCTTCACGGCCCGAATGATCACAATGTCTACAAGCTTCCCCTCTCCATGCCACATGTCTAACCACAAGCCGCCACTGCCCACCTTTGTCCCTCTCTCCAACAATGGCACCACTGCCTTGGCTACCCCGCAGATCGCACTCTCCATCATCTTATTCACTCGTCTAGTCTACCTGAGTCGTCATCAAATCGTGTTCATTGTAATTCGTGTTTATCAAATAAGAGTCATAAACTTCTGTTTCATAAGTCTAGTTTAACTAGCCATTCTCCACTTGAAATTGTGTACTCAAATGTTTAAGGCCTTGACACCTTACAATCCATTGATGATTTTCGCTATTATATTATTTTTATTTATTATTTTTCTAGATATACATGGCTATATCCTCTCAAACTCAAATATGATGTCTCTCATGTTTTCCTTACCTTTAAATCTATTGTTGAAAATCAGTTAAATTACAAAATCAAAACTCTCTACACTGACAATGGAGGTGAATATGTTAAATTAAAATATGTCCTTCAATCTTATGGCATTTCTCACCTCACCACCCCTCCCCATACTTCTGAATACAATGGTATCTCCGAACAATGCATAATTGCCCCACATTTTTTGGTCATATGCCCTTCAAACAGGAATTTATCTTATCAAGTGACTCTCCACTCCTACTTTTCAAATGAAATGTCCTTTCACCGTTCTCTTTAATGCTCACCCCAATCACAATAAACTAAAGGTTTTTAGTTGTCTTTGTTACCCCTAGCTCAAACCTTATACACCTAGCAAACCCCAAAGTGCTTATCTATGCTTCAGTCCAAACGCTCAAAAACTCCATATCTCTCGCCATGTCAACTTTCTTGAAACAATCTTCCCCTTTAGCACGTCTCTTACTCATGGCCCCATGTCCTCTGACTCTTCCCAAAATGATGTTCAAATTTCTCTTCTTCCCTCTTTGATCTCATTAAAACCCACCTCTACGACCAATACCACCAACAAGGAAAATGAAGGATCCATGACTGTCCACCAACTCCTACCGGGCCCACAATTTCTCTCCCCACAATTAACACCACCTCACATTCATAGCCATAATAACCAGCCTATCACCTATCCTAACACCCATAATCCTGTACATAATGAAACCAACCCCCTGGATCCATAATTCATGTACCAATGTGCCATCCTAACAATCAATTCCTTTCATCTCCACCTCATCCCATAAGCGCTACCCCTTCAACATCACCCTCCCCTTTGACTTCACCTCGTAATTCCCATAAATCAGCACATGGTCTCCCTTGATCCCCTCCCCTCCATTACTACACACACTTCACTACCACCATCATTTGAAGATGTCATTGCAACAATTTCTTCAACTCTTCCCCAATGCTCATCAAGTACTTCAACAACTACCACCCTACTTCTTCAACTCTCCCATCCTATGATCACCATATCTAAGTCAAGTATTTTTAAACCTAAACAAGTTTTCCATGTTACCAAATACCCCATTTCCTCCTTAGGTGGAGCCTACTTATGTCTCTCAAACAATTAAGTCTGCTGAATGTAGAGAAGCTATGTCTGTTGAGTTCTCTGCTCTTATGAGCAATGGTACTTTGACTTTTGTACCTCCTAACCCCTCATATAATATCATTGGTAACAAATAGGTTTTTAGACTAAAGCCCTAATGGCACTATCTCCCATTACAAGGCCAGATTGGTCACGAAGGGCTTCCATCAAAACCCAGTCATTGATTTTCAAGATACCTTCAGTCCAGTTATCAAGCCACAAACCATAAAGCTAGTACTCTGTCTTGTTCTCTTTCAAGGGTGGCCTTTCAGTCAAATGGACGTAAATAATGCTTTTCTTCATGGTACCATCTTAGAAGATGTCTACATAACTCAGCCGACTAGTTTCATTCATCCCAGCTTCCCAAACTATGTGTCCAAGCTCAACAAGGATCTCTACGATTTTAAAAGAAGCCCTATGGGCTTCGTATTAGTCCTTAAAGAAATTCATACTATCATTTGGCTTAACAAACTCTCGTTCTAACACATTATTATTACTAACAGGTAATGACAGGTGTTTTTTTCAAACCTTTCAGGCTGCTTTCTCACAGCATTTCTCTTTCAAAAATCTTAGTCCTCCTAGCCATTTTCTAGGTGTCAAACTCATCCCCTCGTCCAAGGGAATATTCTTGACTCACTTGATGTGGTAAATCAGAACGCAAGTATACGTTATCGCAAATCAAGTAATATAATAGTAAGAAAGTGTCGAACCCACAGGGATTAATTCTAAATTTAACTATCTATTAAAAGTTTACAAAATTCAATCTTATTTAAACAACTTAATAAGAGGAAGTGTTATGAAAGATTAAAATTTAAAGTAAACAAGAAGAAGAATTTAATGATCAAATTTAACAAAGCTTAGGATTGCAATTATTCCTCACACTTTACTTGATTCTTTTACTTCTATCTAAGATCAATTAATTATCGGAATTGTTAACTAGAAATCCTTAACTTATCTATAAGCCTCTTTCGATGGTCAAATAGAAATATCCTTAATTAATGATAAACTATATGTCTATGTCTATCAAATAATCAAGAATTCATTAAGTTCCGATTTCATTAATGGTTACATATGTCATATAGGTATATGTCTATCCTATATGAACTCAAGGCTTTCGCACAAAGATCATATGTTATCTTACTTAGATCTAAAACCAAAATCCCTTTGTCAAGTTGCTTAAGGTTTATCAATTCAATTCAATTAATGGCCGATTAATTAAAAGCATTAAGAACAAGTAAGATAAACAATTCAAGATAATCAACCTACTCTTAGATATGATAACGAATCAAATTACGTGTGAGTTCAAATTGCAATCCTAGTATAGAAATTTAGCTACTCATTATATTAGAGGAAACAAAAGAACAAGTGAAAAGCATGATAGAAATGAAAGTGGTTGTTGGTATTAACAAGAACACAACGGACTAGAGTTTCGGGATTTACTTTAAACAAATTGGAAGATCTAACCTTGAAATCAAAGTATAAATCTCACAATTTATGAAAGTTTCACCCCTAACTCTAGGAAGAACCTTAACTAGACATCAAGATGAAGAAACTTGAATAAGATGAAGATTATATTATACAAACTACAAGAGCTTTGGGATTTACTTTAAACAAATTGAAAGATCTAACCTTGAAATCAAAGTATAAATCTCACAATTTATGAAAGTTTCACCCCTAACTCTAACTACAATGAGAGAATTCAGAAATGGGATGCCCTAAGTGTGGCAAATGCCTTCCTTTTATAGGCAAAGGTTAGAACTATTCAATTACAATTTTGTCAAATCTCTTTGCATATGGGTTGAAATTTCAGCTCCAAAGATTACCAAATTCGTCATTGCTCCTGTCATAATTTGGAAATCTTCTCTTCATGAAAGTTGTAGCACATGCAGTCGTGAAGAACATGTCAAAAATTCAGCCAGATCTAACGGTTGGATCTTGAGCTCTGACCATTTTTCTGAAACTACTTAGATTATATCAATAATGACAGCCACCAACTTGTTGCCTAATTTTGACCCACTTCCGGTGCTAATCTGGAAATCTTCATTTCTATGAAAGTCATAGATAATGAAGTCATGCATGACATATCAAAATTTCAGCTACATCCAACGGTTAGATATTGAGAAATCACCAAATAACCGAGTATAGGTTTGAGCAGGAATTTTCTGATTTGTCCTGAATTTGATGTAACCCAAAATTCACTGAGTTTAGGTCTTCATTTCTCTTCTGTTTGAGCTATACTGATATCAACATCCAAGTTCATGATATTTTGGTTCAACAACTGCTTTGAATAGTCCTTCGGGTGTTCTGCTCAATTTGTAACAACATAACCAATATATGAGGAATTATGCAATTTTCACTTCATATATGCAATAATTTCATAAGAATAGACCAATAAGAGGTGCTAAATTATGCATATAAAATATGTTTATCATCACTACCACTATATTCGCACCATCCTTAAGTATGCTTACATGGAATGAGCCAAATCGGTCAGCACACCTTTGTCCACTAGCTATGATCTCACCCCATCCTCTGATGTTGCACCCTGTAATGCCAGTTATTATCGTCAGATTGTTGGCTCCTTATAATACTTGGCCCTTTCACATCATGTCATCACCTTTACTGTCAATAAACTTGCTCAATTCATGCAAGCCCCACAAGACCATCATCTTTAAGCTCTCAAACGCGTTCTCTGGTACCTCTAGCATTGACTATGGTCTTCATCTTGTTCATGACAAGAACCTCACCTTGACTGCGTTTTATTATGCTAATTGGGCTAGGGACAATCATGATCGCAAGTCCACTTTGGCGTACATTGCCTATCGTGGTTCTAATCCCATTTCAAGGTCCTGTAGGAAACAAAAACATGTTTCTCGTTCCTCCACAAAAGCTAAGTACAACATAATTGCTTCCACCATCGTCGAGATTCTCTGGCTTCAAAATATTCTTCAAGAGCTTGGTATTCAGCTAACCAACACTCCCATAATTTATTTTGATAATATTGGTAATACATATCTCTGCGCCAACCCTTTTTTCACTCAAGGATGAAACATATCTCGATTGACTCCCATTTTGTGCGTGACTTAGTTACCAGCAAGTCTCTACATGTAACTAATGTCCCTATAAGTCATCAACTTGCTAATCTTCACACCAAACCATTACCCAATCCAAGGCACACATTTCTCATGTCCAAGATTGGTGTTGTTTCCCTACCACCATCTTGTGGGGATGTATAGGAGTAATGGCTCAGTCAACACTTAACTGCTAGAATATTTTTGCTGCACACATGCTGGGAATGAATGTGATTCTTTCCCAAAATGATGGATCCATTTTGGTATTCAAATATTTGATTTATTTCCTTGCATTATATAATACTTGTACCGTGCCCCTGTAAACTGTATCAAATCAATATATCCTTTTATTTCCTTATAGAAGAGAGTGAGGAGATTCTTTAGCAAGGATTAGTACATATGTCTTTTTAACATAATAGTTTATTCTTAGGGTTGTCAAACAGGCCAACCTAACCCATTCAAGCCAAACTTGCAACAGGTTGAATTGAAAATATTTATATTTATACAAGTTGTAAAAAAAAAATTGCCTAATTCACCTAACAAACTCGTTGGTTCGTTTAATGAGTTTATTTTATTTTTAAAAAAAATCCCAAGGATTTGGACTACTAAACAAGCAACAACAAGGAGAAATGAAAATGGGTAGGACAATTTGTAAGACAATGAATAATATAGACTAGGGGAATTTAGGGCTAAAGAGTGAAGAAGAATAGTGTAAAGTGCGAACGAAGATAAGTCAAGTGGTGGATAATATATGAAAGGAAAATAGTGCGAAATGCACCTTAACCTAAAAAGGAAACAGGGCAGTTTGTAGCTTGCGATTTGCGGTTAAACATATTTGACCCATTTAACTTGTAAGCTAAACGAGATGAGTTAAAAACACCTACATTTATCTTGCCATTGTTATAAAGGTCCAACTTACATTATTTATATAGTTAAACATGTTTCCTTGCCACATTCAACCTATTTTCCAACTTTATTTATTCCTTTGCACATAGGTATCCAATATACCCACCCTTTCATTGGAAAAGAAAAGGGTGAGGGAATATAGCATTCTCGAGTATGACATATGCCAAAAAATGTGAAATTTTAACCTCGTAGCAAACATGAGAAAATAACATCCTCCACGGATTTTGGATTAAATTTTTGAGGTCATAAAATATTTTACTAAATGTTTGAATTGACTTATATGGAATTTTATTAAGGATTTAATTTTAATATACTATTAACATAAAAAATTTATAATGTTGTCCAATCATATTTTAAGACATAATTAAAGAATTAGATTTTCTAAGAAGTTGTTATGATAGTCAAACTCATTTAGTAATGTGATAATATATTATTAGATAATAATGTAATTTTTTCTATACTAACACTGCATCAAAATTAAACTATTTTATTAAATACAAAGATTTTCAATAATTTTAAGCAACGGTACTGACTTACCCAACCTCAGAAGATCTTGCCACTTTCTTGAATTAGCATTCCTAGGAAACCTCACCTCATGAGTTATTTTATATACACAACTATTTTTTTCTCACACATTATATTACACTGTTAAATTTTATTTTCTTTATATCTTTATAAAATTATCTTTTAACATTTTTATGTATAAATTCATATAACAATAATTTTAACATTTATTGTAGCTAGGTCTAGAATTATCCTTATCATAAAGTCTTCATGGAATTTGTTTGGAAGTTGAGAATTTATGTATTATAGCATGCACAGTTGGAAGATTGCCGTCAGGCTTTAAGCTGCTGACTACGTGAATATTCATTAATTTTGTGCCAGAGCTACGACCCCCACACGGCAAGGAAGTCAACAATAAAGGAAGCGTTACCTGAAAACTTTTAAGGCTTATGTATAATGTATGATCTGAAAGCCTGGATCATAACAACCACCCTTTCGTATATATGCATAACATTATCATTTATCATCTCACAAGAAACAATGTTCCACTTCAAATAAAAATAATAAAATTTTTGCAGTTTAAATTAGTGAGTTATGCTAACTAGTGAAGACATCGATCAGTTCAACACATAAAAAGAAATTAAATGAAAAATGTATACAATCTTTTTAATTTATGAATTTCAGCAAATAGAACTTTCAATTTTAATTTTAATAATTAATCTCTTTCAACTTAAAAGAAATAATTAATTCGGGGGTTGACTGATTACTTAGGGTTAAACCTTAGTCTAATACTAAGGGAAATTAATTAATTTCTTTAAATACATTAAGCCAATATAAGAGATATGTTATTAAGATCACTCAAGAAGAGATTTAAGGTTAATTAATTAATTTCTTTAAATACATTAAGCCAATATAAGAGAAACGTTATTAAGATCACTCAAGAAGAGATTTAAAATTAATTTGGATGAACTTATAAAAAAATACTTGTTTGGATATCTAATTTTTTTATTAAAATAATATTTTTTAAAAATACTTTTGCTGTATTAAAGTGCTCATTTGAATGTATTTTCTCTGATAGAAAATATTATTTTAAAAATGTACTTTTATTATATTTTATTGTGTTTAATGAACTTTTTTTTATAAACAAAAGAAACATTTTATATTTTTTTTTAGATTTTGGAGCTTCTAAGAAAAGACCATTTTATTGCATAAAAAAGCTTTTCAAATATAAATGAATATCTTTTTAAATATTGTATTCAAATATAAAATAAGTTTTACATTTTTATAAAAGATCTTTTACTAAAAGATGATAAATTTTAGTTAACGTAAAATCTGTCCTGAAGATATTATTATCATATAACCAAAATAAATCTAAAAAATTAATTTATATTCAAGGAAATGACTTATTTTTAGAAATTTTGATTTTTGGGTATGAATTTTTTTTTAAAAAATAAACAAGCAAGAAAATATTGGTTACGTAGAAATTTTCAAGTTAAGAGTTATTTGAATATGAGTTAGCTAAAAAAAGTAAAGACTAAACATTTATTTTGGTTATTTAAAAATACAAATGTTGTTAATGTAATTTTTTAATAATTTTTTTATATTAAATTAATTTTTTTAAATAAATAATTTGATGTTAAAAAATATATTAAATAATTAATTTAATATAAAAAATTAATATTAAATAATATTTTAATATATTTATTATTAAAAAATTCAACTAATAACGCTTATATATTTATAATACTAAAATAAATTTTTAGTCAATAACAAATAAAAGCTATTGCTAAAATATTTTTTAAAATTTTAAAACATTAACAGAAAAGACACTGAAGTCAATGCGTCACTTTACAAAGACTCAAAAATAAATGTGGTTGTACGTTTTGTTTTGTTTTTTTTTCAAATAAAATCTTTAGCTGGACAGTCAAGCTACTTTATATTTTAAA
>JALBWW010000011.1:5000-107500 GCA_023212625.1 Styphnolobium japonicum
ACCCTAAAACCCTAAACCCTAAACCCTAAAACCCTAAACCCTAAACCCTAAACCCTAACCCCTAAACCCTAACCCCTAAACCCTAACCCCTGACCCCAAACCTTGACCCCAAACCCTAACCCCTGAACCCCAAACCCTAAACCCTGAACCCCTGAACCCCAAACCCTAAACCCTAAACCCTAAACCCCAAGCCCCAAACCCTGAACCCTGAACCCCTAAACCCCAAACCCTTTTTTACCCTATCCCTTTTTAACCATATCCCTTTTTAACATAACCTTTTTTAACCCTAAACCCTAAACCCTTTTTAACCATAAACCCTAAATCCTTTCTATCCTTAAGCTCTAAACCCTAAAGAACCCTAAACCCCAAACCCTAAACCTCAAACTCCAAACCCTCAACCCTCAACCACCAACCTTAATGAGCCCTAAACCCTACACTCTAAGTCCTAAGCCCTAAACTCTAACCTCTAAAAGCTAAGCCCTCACCCTGACTCCTGAACCCTAAATGGATGTTCATATGAATGTGAACTGATTTTATCTCGACATTGAAATTAATTCTCTCTTGTTTTGAATTTATTTTTTACAGGACTTTTAATTTTCTTTGTTTCTTCTCTATTTATCAATATGGTGCTATTTATTTCCTGTATTGTCCGTAGTTTGTAAGTGGTTTTCTAAACCTAGATGTCAACAAAATATAAAACAAGATGGTTGATAGTTTGCAGTAGAGAGAAACGTACTTGTATACACATATAGGGATGAGCACAACGATCATGCTTTAAAAATGTTTTATTTAAAAAATTAATTTTGTGTTGCTTATGTGATTATCTATTATTGCGGGAAGCGGCAATGTGACACCTTTTAAGGACAAACCATTTGCATTCTTTTCGGAATGGGTGAAAGATGAGTAATTTCAGGCTGTGAAGTCTCCTATTATATATCATTCTTTGCCATCATTACAAATGGCTTTGTTGACTAAATCCAACTTACATCTTTCTTTTCAAGCCACAACTCTTCCTTTATGTTTGGATGAACTAGAAGTTAGGGGACAAAGGAACAAGCAAAATATAGCAACAAACAAACCACACCTTCCTTTTCTCTCTGCCTATTTTGTATCCCTTTTTGTTCGTAATCAATATCATCATAATATATTACACATTCTTCCACTCCGCTCAATAGTTACCACCTCCTGGTATGTCAACAAAAGAATTCACCTTCCTTTTCTTAGCTTGTTGTCATTATAGTGTTCAATCTTTGCTTTTATCTTTGCATCTATGTTCTTGGCTTGATTAGTTGCTCATCTGATTATAAAATGTATCATTTGTGGATTATTCAAATAAAAAAGAATAATAGAAACCCAGTTATTTGAAAGAAGATTACATCCAAAGAATAGAATATCTACTTGAGATTTGACTTAAACTTTGGGGTCTGCTCTTTTGTTCCCTTTTAAATTTAATTATTTTTCATGTAAATTACTTGTACATTTTTCCTACTTAATTTACTTGCAACATTACTATGTCAAATGAGTATATCAGTTTATGTAACTTTACAACCCTTAACCTCCCCCTGAAAAAAAATTAATAACTATGATAAAATAGAATAAAGAAGCATCTATAAAATTTATTAAAAGTCTAAAAGTGAGATTACTAAAATATCTAGAATCTAAGACTCTCTTTCTGTTATGTTTTTTTTTTATCTCACGTACTCTTTCCAGTTTTCCTCTTTTAGTTTTCAATTATATGCTTTTCTTACAAAAATATTTTATTTCATCACTTATTTTTTATTCCTTAAAGTTTTGAAGTTATTAAATTTATATTCCACAATGGTTTGGTATATATATTACACATCTCTTATTATTAGTGTTCTTTCTTTCCCTATTTGTTTGTTGTGGAAATTTAGAACAAAAGTTGAAAGTTTCTATGAATTTTCCAAAATAAATATGCTTGTTTATCATTCTGAGCTCTTCATTTTTAAAGCCAGTATATGTTTTTTGCCTTTTCCAAGTTAACCATATATCTAAAACCTAGCCATGGTTTCAAATGGACGACAAGTACGTACTATTTATCCACCTTCTGATTGTTGACTTAATGCCTAGTTAGTCGTTTTCTTTGTTTAATCACCATATTTATTTTAACTTTCTTTCTTCCTTTTTATTTTTGAGGGAAAAAATATTCATTGCTTTTTTTACAAAACAAGAACATTCATCCTAAACCTTTATTGCTTGTGTTGCAATATAATAAAAGACAGTTTAGATTTAATTTACTATTAGGGAAACTTTTTACATTATCAATAAATAAGAAAGTGTCACATCAATATAGTAACTAAGGTTTTTCACTTGCATTATACTTTTAATAGTTTCTAAAATAGGTAGCTAGCACAATATGTTTCACTCATAATGTAAAAAAATTATAGTCATTATATCAAAATTAAATCTTAAAATAATATAGTATTCATATTCATCTGCAGCAAAATAATCTTACACTTACTTCTCTTCCTTCCCACACCTCTCTTTTCTTTAATTGGTTTCATATCTCTTCCTTCCCACCCCTCTCTTTTTTTTTTTTGGTTCATACAAAAGAAACAATGTAGAAAGCTAGAAGAAGAATAACAATAATAAACTAGTTATAGTCTCTTAATATTAGAACTGGTATATGCTAATAGCATCCAATTGTTACTGTTGTTGTTGTAGTTTTCATTTATCTCAAACAGTCAAACTTATGAACATAAACTAATGTTTTGTTTATTTCAAAAATTATTCAGAGCTCAAAACTCAAAGAAAATGGCCAAGGATTACAATGGTTCCCCGAAACATTATAATCAGCTTGAATCTAAGAGAAATCGTCTAACTTGGATTTTAGGGGTTAGTGGGCTATGTATATTGTCTTATATAATGGGTGCATGGAAGAGTACTTCGACAGCCACTAACCAATCTGAGGTCTACACAAAAGTGGGTTGTGACGTTGGGTCACCTCCATTAGGCATAGGCCAGTCTTCCGCAATTCTATCATCATCGGCTATTTTAGACTTTGAAAGTCATCATCATGTTGAGATCAATAGTTCTGCGGGGGACCAAAAGTTCCCACCATGTGACATGAGATATAGTGAATATACTCCATGCCAAGATCCAGTCAGGGGTAGGAAATTTGACCGAAACATGTTGAAATATAGGGAGCGGCATTGCCCCACCAAGGAAGAACTCCTATATTGTCTTATACCTGCTCCACCAAAATATAAGACACCTTTTAAGTGGCCTCAGAGCCGAGATTATGCTTGGTATGATAACATTCCGCATAAAGAGCTTAGCATTGAGAAAGCTATTCAAAACTGGATTCAAGTTGAGGGTGACCGATTCAGATTCCCTGGGGGAGGTACAATGTTTCCGCGTGGAGCTGATGCATACATTGATGACATTAATGAGCTTATTCCCCTCATGGGTGGTAATATCAGAACTGCAATTGATACAGGCTGTGGTGTAAGTTAATCTATACTTTATCTTGATTTATGTCTATGCCTCTATTTTTTTTATTGAAATTTGCTTGTATCTATTGTAAGCATGAGTTTGGACCTTTATAGTACTGAATGTAAATGTTAGAAATTGTAGGACAAAACAATGTCCTATACATATATCTTATATTTAAAGTAATTAACCATATATATCTTAAATTTAAATTAAACCTTAGGTCAAATTTAACTACTATAAAATTGATTCAAGTGTCACAATTAATAGTTAACTATTTTATGTTGAACCGCTTATATATATATATATATTGCTAACACTTTTTATCTTTCTTTGAATGTCATTGTTAAGGTAGCAAGTTGGGGTGCTTACCTTTTAAAAAGGGACATCATTGCTCTGTCTTTTGCACCAAGAGATACACATGAAGCTCAAGTCCAGTTTGCATTGGAGAGAGGAGTTCCCGCTATGATTGGCATCATGGCTTCACAGAGGCTTCCATACCCAGCAAGGGCTTTTGATATGGCTCATTGTTCTCGTTGCCTAATACCTTGGCACAATAATGGTAATTCTTATCTTTTGATGACCCACTGTTCTTATTGCCTAGACAATTTAAAAATTTCTCGTAAAAGTATTTTGAAATTAAGAAACAATTAATCATGCAAGTGTTTGATTAAGTCCATATATAATTAAGGCATTAATAATTCTTTGAACATTGTTATCTGAAAATGTAAATATTTTTGCTTGGAATTCATAAATTGTAATTCTTCCATTTTTAGTCATAAAAGAAACATATCTTTCTGCTTATTATAGGTAAAAATAAAATTCGTCCATTTTTACTACTAACTTATCTTTAAATTCCATCTTACAGACGGTATGTACTTGACTGAAGTGGATAGAATTCTCAGACCAGGTGGTTATTGGATTCTTTCTGGCCCACCTGTTCGATGGAAGAAATACTGGAGGGGCTGGGAAAGGACCCAAGAAGATTTGAAGCAAGAGCAAGACGCTATCGAGGAAATAGCCAAGCGTTTATGTTGGAAGAAAATTATTGAGAAGGATGACCTTGCCATTTGGCAAAAGCCTAAAAACCACATAGAATGTGTACAAAGTAGAAAGGTTTATAAAACCCCACACATATGCCAGTCCGACAATCCAGACATGGCTTGGTAATTCTTTAGGTCATTTCTAATATCAGTAGGATCACTTGATATGATTAAAAATCTTGGTGGTTCATACCAATTTTCTTTGTTTCATTGCATTGAAAAGGTACAAAAATATGGAGAAGTGCATAACGCCATTGCCAGAGGTTAACAGCGCGGACAAAGTCGCTGGTGGGGCACTAGAGAAATGGCCTAAGCGTGCATTTGCCATCCCTCCTCGAATTAGTAGTGGTTCAATACCAAGCATTACTGCAGAGAAATTTCGAGAGGATAATGAACAATGGAAGGACAAGATAGCACATTACAAGCGGATCATTCCTCTTTCCCAAGGAAGATATAGAAACATAATAGACATGAATGCTTATCTTGGTGGATTTGCAGCAGCCTTGTTAAAATATCCAGTGTGGGTTATGAATGTTGTTCCCCCAAATTCAGACCATGACACTCTAGGTGCAATTTACGAACGAGGTCTTATTGGGACTTACCATGATTGGTGCGAAGCTTTCTCAACTTATCCAAGAACATATGATCTCATCCATGCTAGTGGTGTATTTAGCATATATCAGGATAGGTATGTAAACTTTTGGACATTATCTACCTCTTTAGCTTATGTTATTTCTCACCATGCATGGTATTACATACTTATTATACGTTTTTGACTGGATGAATTCTTGTATGTGGAAGGTGCAACATTACTCTTATACTACTGGAGATGGACAGAATTTTGAGGCCAGAAGGTACTGTTATATTTAGAGAAGCAGTAGAGCTTCTCGTGAAGATTAAAAGTATTACTGATGGAATGAGGTGGAAAAGCAACATAATGGATCATGAAAGTGGACCTTTTAACCCAGAAAAGATTCTCGTTGCCGTCAAAACTTACTGGACCGGCGTAGCTAGGGAGAATCAAAACTAATGGATGGTGTTCTTATTTTACTTGCAACTTCGTTCTTCTACTTGCACCTTTTTGCTTCCCCTCGTAGAAATTAAAATTCAGTTAGCTAGATATTTGCTTCACTTACCTTACATTACTATCTTGTCATATTCTATTTATTTTTTTTTCCTTATTAAAACGCATTAATTAAAATCTAAGAAATTATTCTTATAATCATTACTTATTTTTGTTTTGTCTAATATAAGGATTTTATTAATCCATTAACAATTAAAAAAACGTTAATTTTATTACTTACATCAGAAAATACTATTATTTTATGTTAATTATATATAGTCTTACCAAAAAAATTGTTAATTACAAATTATACTTGTCATGACCAGAAAAATGGCAATAGAGTTACGAAAGAAAAAATTAATTAAAAATAATAAAGTAGTCACTAATTATTTATTAAGTAAGAAAAATGACTAACAAAACTTTTTAAAAAGATTAAAAATAAAAATGGACTGCAAAATCTTATAAGATCCAGGAGTCGATTATGCACAAAGAATGGTAGAAACTAAATCTTAGAACACCCTGATACATCTGTTCTAAGATGGTTACCTATAGCTAGTTATGTAAATTTAATGACCTTAACAATATTTATTTTATCCCTTAAATAAAAGATGAAATCAAACAAAAGCAAATGTTCACAAACAAAAGTATTTACAAATTAGAAAATAAACAAAATTAAATTACAAAAAATTACAATTTTAGCTTGACTTGCGCGCCTACATATCCCTTGGCTCAACGAGGAACCCAAAGTCATGTAGTTCTTTAAAAAATGATATTGTTGGTTCAGTAATTTCAATTAGGAAAAGATTAAATTGTTCAAAAAAATTACAAATTTATTTAAGTTGTATTTAAAATTAATTAAAAATGAAATTGATTTGATTTGTTCAAATTCTATATTTAAAACTTATTATAAAATTTTTGGTTTAAATTGATTTAGAAATCAATTCTTATGTTTATAACTCATTAAAAAATGAATTGGTTTTATTTTATTTTATTATTTTACTTTTTTTACCCTTATATCATTGTAAATAATATTATAAAAAATTAAAAGAGTTAATAAAGATAAAATAATCAATATAAATAATTAAATTTAAAATCAAATCAAATCCAACAAATCTCGCCAATCATTTTTTATTTTTTAACATTCAAAACACAAGATTTGATTTACAAATCAAATCGAATCTCATGTTTTACATTCCAAACACAATGTTAAAGGGATTAAAAGCTCATTAAAATGACTAATTTATATTTTTTAGATTATCAAATTAAATCTACTATTGCACATGATTCAAGATGACATAAGGCTATACAATGAACTTGTATAGACTTAGACGACACCAATATAATCAACACCACCGACTATTACATGAATAATTATTAAAAATACACTCTTCCACATAATTTAAAAATAACATTGTATAATATAATAAATTCTTATAGACTTGAACAACACCAAAAATGACAAAAGCTATACAAACACAGTCAACCAGTCAACCATTGTGTTGATAGTCATTAGCAATTTATTATCGCACAAGATTTAAAATGACACTAAATCACACAATAAATATTTATAGGAGACCAATAATAATATAAGATCATACAATCAACATTATCAATCATTGTACAGATAATTTAAAATTATTAAATACCAATTTAAATAAATAATATTAAAATAAATTACCCCAAGATTAACAGTTTATAAAATAATTGTAAAGCTCTACAAATTTAAAAATAATACAAACATTTCACGATAAATCAAAATAAACAAATTCACTGCAATACAATTGGATTTTTTTAACGTGAAGAAAGTGCAGAATGATGGCTATCAATTAAAATATTAAGGTTTGTCATGATTTACGACTACTTATATTTTATAAAATTTTATAAAATTCTAAACTATAAGTTAGAGTTTAATTTTTAACAAATAATTTTTTTATACCATCGTTCAATCGCCAGTTTCAGGATTGAAATTAAATTCTAAGTAGTTATGGATGCGCATTTTATCCTCTACTAGCTTGTGCAATCCTTCTTTTCCGATCTACTGGAAACTTCCCGAAGAGCGACCCTTCTTTTCCGTTGCATTCCACTGTTCTGTCTTCTGTCCGTTGATCGGCTTTGTCTCTATTGCTCTGCAATACAACATTTGGCGTGCTGGAGGAATATCTGGTGCTTGGTTTACATTGGTACCAATCGATTGCTGCGTCTAAGGTTAAGTTTCATTCGAGCATTTGAAGGTGTAATTTAACATTTTGTTTCATTGAAGCCTATTAAGAATAGAGAGTATATTGAAGAGAGAAGTAGAATGGAGTCTGGAGCTGTAGTTTCGTCAGAGAAAGAACAGCAACAAGGAGCATCGTACACGTATTGGGTTAGGAAAATAACGGAAGATGCAGCGCCTTTGCCTGTACCCCACAAGCTAACTCCAGAAGATGCTCTCCCTCGTCAATCTCCGTGTGCCACACTTGGTTCAGTTTGGAATCGCGTATGAACTTATTTATTTCCTTTTGCTTTTGTTTGTGTGTGTGTTAACTTGCTCATATCCCTTACATACATTTTGCTACACTTATTTAGAGATTATTAGGTTTGTTAAAGGGTATAGACTATGCTTAAATGTTGGGTTTCTTGTATCAGTCAATTTGAAATGGTGTAAAATTAATACAGGCTGGGACATGGGAGGAGAAAAGTCTTAACAATTGGGCAACTCCAAGAATTAAGGTTTGTGTCTCGAATCTCGATATATCCATATTATCTTTTTCTTCTCTTTATGTCTGTGTCGTGAACCCTACATGTGATTTTGTTCAACTATCTTAGAAGCCTTCTTATTGCAACTTGCATTCTTACATTAAGGGTCATGAACTTGTCACACCTTTTCATTTTTATTTATTTATGTGAAGCTATGGCTAGTTAATCTGTGCACTTTATTTTTAATAATTTTTAAGTTTTTTTTTTCAGGAGTTGATTATTTCAGTAGGTTCCTTTCAGTTCTCCTTTGGCAGAGCAGAAGTAGAAGATGTAACAAAATGTGTAGGCGATGTGAGTGTATTTTACGATTTACTTCTAGACTGCATCCATTCTTGTATTATAGGCAACATAACTTCTCTGGTTTCCAAGTTTTGGATTTCTTGGTTTAATTTTTTGGAACTGAATTTTTCTTATCCAATGATTGAAAGTATGTTTATATTGAAGGTCATCTATTTTTTGTTATTTGTAATGTTAATGATATTGTAAATTTTGGTGGAGTCTAGAGAATCAAGTTTTCTTCTGTTGAAATTTTTCAAGGGGTTGGTTAGGTTGAGTTTCCTTGGAAATAGTAGAGAACAACTTGCACTCAGTCGGAGCAAAGCAAATTATATTTATAACAAGTTGGGCATGATTTGTGTCTATGCTCTAGCTTAAGGAGGAGTGTTAGTACTAAGGTTATTGGGCTAGGCTTATACTAGTTGTACTTGTACTTGTCCTAACTTCATTAATTGAGAGCCTAACTATAATCAAGTTAGTGCATCCCACCTTTCTATGTCTCAACTTCTCTTTACACTTCTATGTAGGGGTTTTATGCTAATAATTTTTCTTTGAGCAGGTTTCTTTGTCAAATATGTAGAGGGATTGGAGAGCTCAATTGAGCTGGTGTTTTTTGTTTGGGAGAAACAAAGACATTGACTTCAAGGGAATTTGACCTTGAAGGGAAAAGGCAATAACTCATATTAACCTCATATTTATGTGATTAACCATATAGCAAGTTAACCATTGATATTGACAGAATATAACTGCTTTTTGACATAATTAACCACTTTATATTCCCTCATTCCATTAGAATCTATATCTTCTCTAGGATTTCCGTTATAGTAAATGACCCTTTTTATTTCTTCCTTCCACGTTTCTTTTTCTGTTAGGAACTTAGGAGGATTTTTTATGAACCCATTTTGAATTCTTCTTCTCTCTTAACAAATTCTTCTTTAATTAAAAAGAGAAAGGGATGGATAAATCTTACTGTTTTTTTAATTTTTATTGGCTAAGTGGATGAATCTTAAACTTCCCTAAATGCCCTTGTATGGTATAAAAAATAAAAACTCCTTGTTTTGAGAAGATATAGTAGAATTTTTGTGCAAATAACAAATTATTGCATTGTAGGAAGCCATTTGAAGTGTAGTTAGGCCGAATGACGTCAAGCACATGAGTTCTATCCTATTGATGATGTATAAAATGAGAAAGAAGCCCATCGTGCCTAATGAGAGATCTTATAAAGATCTAGGGAGGCCCTTATATTCCATCATTGTGCTGCTTAATGCTTATACTTTTGGTGTTTGTAGTATTTTTTTTAATGTATTTTGCTATGTTTTTGGTGTTTGTTGTATTGTTAATGCATTTTACTATGTATATTTCCATGATAGTTGAGTCATCCTTTGGCATATTCTAGTAAAATTTTGTTAATCGTGTCTCTATTTTTTTAATATTTGTTGAATGGTGTTAAGGTCTGTTCAAATCATACGATTGTTGTAGACAACTTAAGTTGAAAAACAGTCTTGAGAAGAATTTTATTTAAAGACGATGGAAGTGGAATCTTCTTTCAAGTTTTTGTTTTCTTTGTTTGTCTAGTTATCCTGTATTCTATTTAGTAAGGTTATATATGAACTTCTTCAGTACCAAACTTCAATGTTTATGTTCTCCCCATTTGGTGGTGACCTATTTGGAACCTACTGTTCACAATTGTTTATGAGCCGAAAAGAAAAGGAATTTTTTTAATTTATCACCCAAATATCATCCATATCTATGATGGATTGATATTTCTTGGTTGTGCATTTCTTAGGCATTCATGGTGATAGTTCGAAACAAGAAACGTGTTGGTTACACGTATGAGTTGACCTTAAAAGTCAAAGGTAAATCGTTATCAACCATTTTCGCTCAGCACTTCAATCCAGCTATTTGTATTAACTTTTCAGCTATCACTTTTATTTTGCATTTCAATCTAGTTACTTTGTATAAGCAATGCCAATTTGCAAATGGAAGCAGGGGAATGGATTATACGAGGAGAGAAGAAGTTGGTTGGGGGCCATATAGATGTCCCAGAATTCTCATTTGGTGAGCTGGATGACTTGCAGGTACTTTATAATATTTATTTGAACACTTTTGAGACACAAATAAAGTGGAAATGCCTTTCCTAGATATCTAGCTTTTAGATTAGATTTTGGTTTATCACCATGCATACTGTGGTTCCTCCTTTTTTTTTTTTTACCCTGTTACCTAGGGGGTGCAAGCATTTGGGAAGGGGAAGGGGAAAGGTGGCCTAGTGGAGGATCGAACCTCCAACAACAACATCACACCCAAGTCTTAAAGACTTGGATGATGCCAATTGAGCTATAAACTTGTTGGCTCGTGGTTCCTCCTTTTTCATTTTATCAATGGCATTCACTATAATTAATATTTATGACATGTTTTGGGGGCCTTGTAGAACACTTTCTCCCGATATGTGCATTATGCTAGTGCCCATTTATTTTGACGTAGCTTAATACCCACACCCAATTGGAATAGACTCTTAGAAGTTTTTTAATAAATTAATAGGTATGCCCTTTGAGTTTTGGATATTACAAGTTTTGGTAATGAGGGGAGTAGTCTGGTCCTACACAAGAACAAAATCTTTAGTAAAGTTAATTGAGCAATCAAGAGTAGGAGTTAAGTGGCTGTTGGAAAGTAGATCAAATGGACATCCAGGGACATAGTGAACTGTGTCAACGGATGATGTGGGCAGAGAATTAGCTTTTCCAATTTCTTTGGCCCGAGTTTGGGAACCATCAACTAAGGTAATAATGGGAAGACAATTAGAGCTAGAAAGAGTAGAGAACATGTGTTTGTTACATGAGATATGATCAGAGGCACCAGAGTCGAGCACCCAAGGTCTAAGAGATGGAGACTGAGAGATACAAGCAATGGAATTACTAGTATGGGCAACATAAGAAATAGGTCCTGAGGATTGTCTAGCTTCAAACCATTTCAGAAAATCTTCAAAATCAACTTGCAATGGTCGAGTAACAGGTTGGTGACTTGAAGATTCTGAAATTTCAGGAATACTAGCCTGAGCAAGCGTACTATTGTTCCATGCAATAGTCAACAGTGGTCAATGGTGTAGCTAAGCTGCTCGGTAATCACATTTAGGACGAGTTCAACTGCCTGTGCTTCCTCGTCCTCGATTATTTCTCTTACATCCACGATTATTATTCTGTGGGATGAGAGAAGATGAATCAACTGCAGGAAATGTAGAGACTTAAGACGATAGCTGAGATGTAGAGGGTCCAAATATCCTAAGCAAGTTGGACCATATCTAAGAAGAGTAGGGATTGTATGGCTTCCCAAGATCTGGTCACAAATTGCAGGGTACTCAGATGGTAAACCATAGAAATCAAAAAGCATGAAGAAAATTCTCCTTTATTCATATTCCTTCTCCTGAGAACTGACTGGAGGTAGCAACTCATTGAAATCTAATAGTGCAGCATGAATTTAGCCCAAATAAGTAGACTGATATCCCTCAAGTTTCCGAGAAGCAATCAGGGACATGAGATCAAAACAGACAGCATAGATGCGCTGTACATCATTACTACAGTTCTTTTGCTTGCTGCCACATATGTGAGGGCGAAAAATCAGCTTCGAGGAGGATGGTTTGCTTTATCAAACCACATGGTTGGGCATCAATCTTCTGCCATATTGGTCTCTTAGCTTCTTGAACATCCTTGGCTATCATAGTTAAATGTTCAACGTATCCTTGTCCTAAGAGCCATAATGTCATAAACCCAAGTGGCAATGTGGCATAATTGGTTACATCCAACTTGTCTGTAGAGATAACAGGCATAATGTAATTTGTGGATATAGGGGGATAGGGTTTAGAAGCATCAATTTTGGAAGTGGCATCAGCCTTTGGAGGAATTTCTGTATCCGTCGTTGTTTCGGATATGACTGAATTTCATAAGTAAACTTCAGATTCAAGAAACCCTTGGGAATGGCCGGAAAAGGGGTTCAAGGAGGATCTAGCTTTAATGATTTTGGTAGAAGTAAAGAGGCTAAATTTTGGTGGGAATGTGCAATCCATGCTACAATTTGGTGCATAAGGTTGGAACGTAACACTCGTATCTTTAAGGATGTTTCTTTGGCACAACAGCTGATTTGGGATAAGATTTAGGTGTTTGGCTTCTATTTGGTTTAAAGCACGTGGTCTTTTTAAGGAGGTCTCCTTAATAGATATGCTGAGAGATTAGGGAGCTTTGCCACATTGATGTTTTCTATTCTCTTTGTTATTTGGGTTTTCCTTTTACGTTAAGGAGGTTCCTTTACCCTCCAAATTCGTCTTAATGAATTTCTTCTTTTATCAACAAAAAAAAAAACCGGTGTTTGGTTCTTTCATGAAAGAGTGGGTTGGAAGCAATATACAAGGCAGACATATATTGCTGAATTGTGTCTAGGCTGCACGGGAATCTCGTATTTATAGTATATAATTACAATCAATCAAGGAGCTAATCACTAGCTAATTTACAGCAATCATGATAATGACAGTTGACTAACTATTTACACATGTGCTAAACCTAACACTATTGTTTGCAAACCCTCTTGCTTTTACCTACCTACTGTAACTCCTTAATCCACCAATTTCTACCCTCAATCTGGCCAAGAAAACCCTAATTTTTACCTATGGAATCCTAACCCTTCTGCTGTTACATCACTCTTCTCCCTCCTCCCTTCCCCTTCCTATCATGTAGACGAAGTGAAGGCTTGAAACTGACAAATTGCCAGAGGCCAGGTCAGCTGAAGTGAAATTCATAGACAGAGAAGTAGAAGATATCTAGGTGAAGTTTTATACCAGAATGGGTTTTATGCCAACCCAGCAACCTATGCAACTCATTCCAATTCTTGGAAATTCAATTCTCAAGGATATGCTACTTTTAGATTACTGATTTCCTTAAAGGTGGGTTATGGTTCCCAAGTTTTATTTTGGTAGGACCTTTGAGTGGGGAATGTTACTTTTATAGAGGCTCACCACAATCTATCATCTTTCCTCTCCACATTATTCCCCCAATTTAAGTTCAATGCTCAAGGTCCCAGCATTTCTTGGAACTTGCTTTCTTTTAGGAACTTAAACGACAGAGGCGGATGAATTGGAATCTCTATGCTTTTGCTTAATTCTGTTCTTTGGTTTCCCTATCTAAGATGTATTTTTCAAAGCCAACTGCAGAGGCAGCTGTCCTTTACTTCCAGAGAGCTTAAAATGCAATGTCGCCTGCTCTAGTGCTCTCAGCAAAATACCTACTGTTACAAATCTAAGCATTAGGGGGGATGACTTTCTATGTCTACAGAAAGGAGGCTTTATTGTTACTATATTGGTTGCATGTATAAATCACCTCTCTGCTGTTATTAAAATTTTCTTCCCAGTGATTTGCTTAGATGATCACTTCGTTTCTTTCTGTGAATTTTGTCATGCAGATGGAAGTGAGACTAAGTGAAGGAAGGGATCTCTTGCATCAAGATAAGATAGAGATATGCAACAACTTGAATCTATTTTTGCAACCTGTTCGAGAAAAGTTGCTTCAATTTGAACAGGAACTCATAGATAGATAGAAAGTGGTAGCTTCTGTTTTTGTGATAAAAGCCACGTGGTTTGTTGTCAATTTGATTGAGTACTAGTATTTCTAGTCTAGTACAATCTCTTCAGAAATAAAGCTTTTGTATTACTATCTGGATCAAAACCAGAAAAATGCTAGTCCTCTTAGATATCTATAAACAATGAGACTTCATGCATTTAACAGGATATATTGTTTGGTTTTTGCTAAGAATCTCAATTCATTGTACCAACCATCTCCAGAAGGGAAATTTTGGTTTGAACAAATTCGACCTTATCCCTTAGGACATGTATGGTTTTATGGAATAGTTTTTTATTGAATGAGAATGGGAATGGGAGTGAGAAGGGAAGAGAAGGGAAGGGAATAGAATGTTAACTTAGACGAAAACAAAAGGGAAATAAATCTTGAATAATTTTGTGTGCTATACTGTTTTTCATTCTTGTGAAAGCTTGAGTTGATCTGTATACCCTCTCTAAAGGAGCCATTATACCGTGTTACACCTACTGAAAGTGTTCAAACTTATAAAAAAAAATTCTACAAGTTTAGACCTATTGCTAGCTGGTTATGCTAGTGGTGAGAAAGTTTCCTATTTGAGCTTGTGAAAAGCTAGGGTGATAGAGGCAGGCTACGTCTACTAATACTTGTGGGTTGCAGTTTGGAGAGGCTATGGTTGACAAGAACGCTTGAAATAGTGGAAAATCCCGTATGTTCTTCATTATGCCACGGGTTCTTGGATGTTTGGGTTTGCTAGAAATATTGAGTAATAGTAGTGTTCTTATGGCTGAGCTTTCGGGGATTTTGACAGGCCTCTAGCTCACGCGGGAGAAGCGATCAACCCATATCTGGTTTTGGAGCTGAATCTTCTTATGCGGTGAAGTTTGTGTTTGTTGAAAAAAAATTGTCCACCTTCGCACCCGTGTGCTACGATGGTCAACATTGTATAGCAGTGTTCTTATGGCTGAGCTTTCGGGGATTTTGACAGGCCTCTAGCTCACGAGGGAGAAGGGATTAACCCATATCTGGTTTTGAAGCTAAATCTTCTTATGCGGTAAAGTTTGTGTTTGTTGAAAAGTTATTGTCCACCTTCGCACCCCGTGTGCTACGATGGTCAACATTATTCAAGCTTTTAAGGGAAAAGAGAGATAGACTTGACTCACGTATGGCTACACGAAGGGAATGGAGTTGCGGATTGCGGATTGGCTTGCCAGTCCCGCGCACTCCATTCCTCTTGGTTTGCAGCAATTTCAAATGCCTCTTAGAGGTTGTGATTGTTCGGTGCAATATGATTCTAATGGTGTAACTTATGTTTCATAGTGTAGTAGTGTAGTTTGGTACTTGCCCCTTCTGTTCAACAGGAGAAAAGAATATTGTAATTGTCCTTAAATGCGCAACTAGGAGGACAGTATTGCTCTAATTAAAATCAGGGGTTAAATTGCTCTAATGAGCAAAAAGAAATTGACCAAAATTACAGTTTTAATTATTTTCTTCTTTATGTTTTGGTAATAATGCTTCTCTTTTTTTTTTTTTTTGTCAATCATCCTAATTAGTTCTTTAGACAGAGTGGCGCCTTGTGATATCTCCACGAATTAGGTTTTTTGGGTTCCCTACTGGACTAATGCACTGTCGTCAACTTGGAGCACTAGGATTTTTGTTGCCTTTTAACCAGAGTGACTCACACTAGGATTCGAACTTGCGTCTTATCCTGTGAGGGTGAACTTGCTTACCAGCTCGATCAACCTTCAGTTGGTAATTCACTGACTGAAAACACTCAAAACAAAGAGATAACATGATAATTACATTGAATACTATGTTCTAAGCAATTTTCACGTGAGCTTGCTTCACGAATAATGTTCTTTTTTTAAAAATCCATAAGGAGATCAACAAAATTCAATATTGTTTGGAATGTTAAAAAATAGGATTCAATTTAATTTACAAGTCAAATTTAATGTCTAGAATGTTAAAAAATAAGAATTGATTTAATTTTAAAATCATTTTGATTTAAGTTACATGTATTTAAAAATTCACTCAAATTTGGTTTGATTTGAGTTAATTTAATTTTAAATATAAATATTTAGATTAACTATTTTACCTTTATTAACTTTTTAATTTTACCTTACTAACCTAACAATATCATTCACAATAATATAAAGTTTAAAAAATAAAATAAAATCAAATCAAATCAATTCTTTGTTTAATAAGTTTCAAACATAAGAATTAATTTCCAAATCAATTCAAATTAACTTTTTTATAATAAGTTTCAAACATAAAATTTAATTTTAAAATCAAATCAATTAAATTCAAATCAAATTAATTTTATTTTTAATTAATTCTAAACTCATTGATATCAACAGCAGAAAAGTTTGATATGAAAGATATACCAATGAGAACCACCAATAGAAGAAAATACACCTAACAAATATATAGCTTTTGTTGCTGATTTGAAACATTTTTACCAAACCCTAAAATAAATCAATTTCCACCTTCATTCCTAATAAAACCCGACAGTTAAAAAGATTTTCAGTAGTCAAAATTGACATAACTTTAAATTTCTTTTACTATATGAATTATAGCCCCGCAATGATCCCACCCCAGGAGTATGTCAGTCGCCGGGGTAGTTGTTGGTTGGCAGGTAATTTGCATGCAAACACACCTATCCTAAAGCTCATTTTCAAACTGTTTTAGAAAAGGCATTCATAATTGTGGTGTAAGCGTGTTCATACACAGCAAAAGTTTTCGTCCATGATCTCATTCCATCTTGCTTTCGAAAGCTATACATAACTGTATGCATGCATGTATTACATACACAGTCCTCTTTACTAATTCAGAATAGACATCCAGTAAATAGAAACCGAATAAGCAAAAGGTCTCCGGATAAGATTTTCATTTTTTTCTTCTGAAGAAAGAAATTAAACACACAGATACACAAAGCTATTATATAGTCACCCTTTACTACCTGAGTCTCATCTTCCCTCCAAATTTTGCAGTCTGTTTTTATGACTTCTTTTTTTCATTTGTTTTCCCAGGATCAGTCAGCAGTCATTGGTTGTGTCATGCAACACCTAAAACGGGCCTTCCGAACTGTTGTCATGATCTCAGTCTCTGCGTTCTCAAGCATTCCTACAATTTCAGTAAACGGTGGCCTAACATCAGGGTTGGGATCCCAGCATCTTGTCATTATCTCACGGAGAACAGATAAGCAGTCATTGGGTATGATTGGGCGAACATTTTTGTTGACAACTGCAAATGCTGCCTGTACAGCTGTCATGTTCTGAAATGGAAGCATTCCGGTGATAAGTTCCCAGAGAACAATCCCAAAGCTATATACATCCACTTTTTGTGTGTAAGGCCTATGCTGGATCATCTCCCTGCAGCAGATCAGAAAACAACACGTTTAAGTATCACATCAAAATGTAATTTTAAATCAAGAATATAAAACAGTTAAACCAATTATGCATTTCAGCACTTCAAACAAGTGGGTTCATATTAGCCATAAATATATGATAAATCATCAACTGGTTTATAGTGGTAGCAGAAACATATGAAAACATGTTGACTAAGTGATGCAGACATGATTATATTATTATCTTACACAACTGAGGGATGCAACTGTCCATATATCTTCTAATAAAGGATTCTCCATTAATTGTGTAAATCTCCATACAGTTATCACAGTTATCAAGTACTAGCTAGTTCTGATAAAAGACAGAAAGCTAACAAAGTCTTTTGATCAATAGAAGAATAGTATTAGAATGAAAGAAGAAATACAAGTAAAGAAAACGATAAAGATAATCTTCTGAAAAACCAAAAAAAGAAAAAAAAAAAAGGCAAAAAATTATTAAAACTAAAGAGCTTTCCAATTCCTCTGAATGTCTAACAAGGAAGTTTCATGAATGTTATCGGTTTAAGAGCACCAAAGAGAATCCATGAAAACAATCCCATCCCAAAGCAAGTCTAAGGGTGAGGATTTCCCCAGAAAAATCCAAACATCCCCCTCTAACCAAGACACAATAGAATAGCATGTAAAGCATGCCGTTGAAACAATTTTCCCTTCTTGCTCCTAAAAGCCCTGTGGGCATACCAAAGATTCACCAGAAAGCTAACAAGGTTATTGGAAAACAATGTCAAAAAATGTGAAAGATTCCAGTTCCTTCCATATGATTTCCAGGAAAAGTTTCATTGTTCTTGCAACTCATCAATCTTCAAAATTTCTGCTAGTCATCATGGTTGCTATGAATACCTCGCCACAAGAAGAAACTAAATAGTGCATCCCAATTTTAAACAAAAATAGAGCAGAAATGTCAAACAGCTACGGTCAACCAACAATGCCTAGTTACTATAGTTTGATTTGAGCTTTATGCAGATGCATTCTTGTAGGCTATATCTCCATGTATTCAACTTCAAATTTACATTTTTTATTATGCAAGTAATCCATTATTAATAGAGTCCTGGTAATCAGGTCTTGCCATGTGTTATATGTATAGGCAAAACTATGTAGTTTTAGCATGAGTTAATGTAGCCATGCAACATTACCAACTATTAACATGCGTCCTTCCTTTAGTTGCAATAACAACTTTTGAGGAAAAGAAAAGAAGTTAATGTACCCAATTACTAATATCATGCAGTAAAAGTACATAGTTTTCATTATTATTATTATAATCAATTAGTTAAACTTGGTAGTTTAGCAACAGTGACACCAACTGTTGTCATGCATACACTTTATAGTTGCAATAATAATTGTTTAGGCCTAACAAAGAAATTGTTATAGCCAATTACCAAAACCATGTGATAGGATTATGTTTATGGCTTCTCTTTGGTCTGCCGCTCATGGCTGTTTCAATGGAGTTGCTATGTCAGATATGCAGAGAAACAATGCAGCTTTGACAAAATAGTCTAAAAAGAATATAAACAATAAGTAGTAATTAGTATACAAAAACAAGATCAGCATTTTTAAACTGTCACACCCACAGGAACTTCATTGATGGAAACTTTTTAAAACTAGCATTATCATCAGAACTTGCTTCTATAATAAATGACAAAACCCAAGCTGCATTTTGAACACTTGACGACAATTTTGTTTTCTGTAGTGTTAGCCAGATGCAGTGTAGACATTCCCTTACCTTTTGAGTCAACAAAAGAGGCAGAAAGAGATTTTCCTCCACTTCTTGATGCACAAAAGATATAGATAAGAAGGAAGTGTGAGAATGTGATTAAAAGAAATTTACGTCACAATTATATTCTGGCAACAAATATTTAGCTAAAACTGAAAAAAGAAAAGAAAAGGATTAACTAATGCCAATACATAAGGCCAGAAGTGGAAAAAAAGAATTGAACCCTAAAAATATGCAATTAATAAGGAAGTAACACAATTCCTATTTCAGCAGCATGTGCCATTTCCGTTACAGGATAACAAACAACAAATTATGACTAAAGAAAACATGATGTTGACTCGGTGACTCCTTAGAACTAAAAAAAAAAAAATCAAGATCAATTGTCTTTTAGCAGCATTTAAAATTTTCCCAATCTTTCCTTCATTAAAATATCTCATTTTTGTTATAAAAAAAACTTAAAAATAATATAGAAATTGTCCAAAAAATAGTTTCAGAAACATAAAACAGAATGAACATTAAAATTAATATCAAAAGTGAAAAAACACAATAATCTTACGGAGCCATCCAACGGTATGTTCCAGTCTCAGGCGTCATTCCTTCAGTTTGCACCTCAATCCGGGCAACTCCAAAATCAGCAATTTTAATTGATTTGTCACCAAAAATCAAAAGATTATCAGATTTCAAGTCCCTGTGGATCAACCCAAGACCATGAACATATGCCATCCCCCTTGCAACATCCAAAGCTTGTTTGACAGCCAATTTGAGAGGAACTGATCGGTTTTGACGCTTCATTAAAAACTGTCGAACTGAACCGCCTTTGGCATACTCTGTGACAATGCACCATACCATTGGCTTACGGCACGCACCAATAAAACGAACTATGTTAGGATGCTTTAGTGTAGCCAGCATCATGACCTCCTGCTGAAACTGCTGTTCCATCAACTGAGCTTTCGCTGGATCATTTTCAGGCCTCTCCAAGATTTTGATAGCAACATCTTCACTATTGTAAGTACCTCTGTAGAGTTTCCCAAAAGCTCCTTGAGCAAAAGCTTCACCCATACTAAGTTTCCTCAAATCAATTGTCCACTCATCAAAATTGTCAAGCCCCTCAGTCGGAGAACTACTGTCCATTAGAGCTTGAGCCAAAGCATCATCACTCAGAGCATGTGTGACTCTTCCTCGGCGATTGACACTCTGTGCAACAGAATAGTTATCATTGGCACGCCTCCGCAACCCTTGGTGGTCCAACATGCGAGTATGGGAATCATTGGACCCGACACTGCTATTGTCAATAGACATCGCAACAGATCCTCCACCGTTACTTGTTTGCAAGCTCCCAATGCTGTCAATTGACATATTGGTACCCTCCTCAAGCTTACGGTAAAAGCCTTGAGAGAAATCATAATAGTTATTATTATGTTTGTTGAGGTCTATTATTCCAGGGAATTTTGCACCACCATCCAACATTTTTCGCAGAGAAGAGCAATGCCTTCAAGTCTTGTTATTTCTTCAGCATCAGAAATTGTAAATATCACCACCTAGAAAAAACCCTAATACCAAAATAAACCCGCAGAAGCTTTTAGCATTTGAATATATAAACTTCAATTACAGCAACAAAGGTAACCCCCCATGTTTGCATTTGTCTCACGATCAATGCACAAACAGAAAACATGAAACTTTAGAGCTTCCCAACTACACTTTCTGGATTTATGACAAAAGATACAGAAGGGCTGGCCCAGTTAGCATCACCAAATAAAAAACACAGACTTCTAATCAAGAGAGGGTCTTTCATGACAAAACACCATTCAACATCATCATTTTTTAAAAAACTGGGAATCAAATGTGTATAACGCAAGCTGTGAAAGAAAGGAGAAACAGTCGAACAACATAATGCTCTATAAAAATAACTTGTAATAACAAACCCTCAAAGACCAGATTTAAGAGCGTGTCCTTATGCAAATCAACGCATAATAGGACTTTAATTCTTCAAGAGGACAAGTAAAAAAATAAAAATAAAAATAAATCTTAAACTAAAATCACTGATTAGAGGCCATGAGCTCCACTAGCCACATATTCCTTATAAAAGCTAGCAAAATTAAAAAGAGGTATGCCAAAATAACACGGAGGGAGAGTGAAACACCAACAAGATACAAATGAACTCCATAATTAAAATGAAAAATAGATATACATCAAAATAATTCTAAGCCCTCAAACCAATTTCTTAGTCAAATCTCAACCGTAAATTCATGAACTCCTTAGTGATCTTAAAACAAAAGGTCAAAAATAGTGAAAACCTCAATGAACCCTAAAATCTGAATAATTCTACGACCAAAAGCTTAATAAGACATGGCGCGACACGTACCTCGATGGAGAGGGCTTAACTATGCGAGCTCTGGTGATAAAGTCATCAAAAGGCAGGTGACGAGATCGAAAAGGGGAAAACGAAATCGAAATGGACAAGATTGAGTCCCTCCGTACGAAGGAAGCCAGAGACCAAAGAAGAGCAAAGAAATGAAATGGATGACTTTCTTTTTAGTTTTTTAATTCTATGCCCAGTCTTTTTTCTTCTTCAACTTCTAGCATTCTAAAGTCTTCCTTGCTTGGTTTTCTTTACTCATTTTATATTCTTTTTATTTCTTTCCATTTATTTTAAGCATTCTTCACGACATACTTGGGATAAAATAGACTTTACAGTCAAATATCAATTAAAAGTAATAAAGTTTACGTTTATGTAAAAATTAATCTCTTATTCGAAAGGTATGGAAGTATATAATGTATTAGCAAAAAAGAATATCCTTGGTCAGACCGTATTTGCGTCCCACGCTTAGTAAGCTATGCATTTCATGTTTTTGACTTTTTGGTCCAAAACCTACCCTTTGGCTACGCTCGTCCGTATATCTACATATATATATATATATATATACTAGATTTTATGCACAGGGCAAATAAAAATATTATTATTTTATTTTAAATTTTGGTATGATTAAAATAATTTTTTTACAAATATTTGAAATTATTATTTTGTTTAATTATTAAAAATCATGTAGTGATGATCTCATTTGTTTAATATAAATAGTTTATATTATATGACTTAATATATTTGCTCTGTAATGATAACCGCGTGATTAATGCTAATTTGCCATGCATGAAATGATACTCTTGATATGTCTCTTCTTTTAAATCTCATCTCATTGGCTCTTTTATATATTGGACATGACAACATAAAAGGTACAAATTAATTAGAGAAAGTACAAGTACCTAACATTATAAAAAAAAATTATTCATTTTCATCATCGTTAACTGGTCTGCAATACATCAATGGGTAATAATTATACCCCAGATATAAAGATTCTATGATTAAGCGATTTCAATCTTATACGACTTTTCTTGCAAAAAAAAAAAATAAGGGTGATGTGAGCTCTCATGCTATAAGATATTTATAGCCCAAGCATATACACATCTTAAATCTCAATCAAATCATAACTTGATTCTTCAATCATGATCACTATTAATTAATTTAATCTCAAATTAAATCTTTCTAATTTATCACCATTAATAAGGTATTAATTCCTTAATCAATTATATATCCTTTGTTTCGGACTGTTTTTTTCTATTGATTACTTGTTTTCTTGTTATATATAAATTGATTTTCTAATGAAAATTAATTAGTTAGTTTTGTTATATTATATTTTTTCATATTTAATGTTGACTTATTTTAGAGGGTGACGCAACTATCCAAAGAAGACGCAACGTAAAAGGAGGAAAAAATAAAGAAAATATGGAGTTGTCACTTATTTTTATTTAATTAAAGGAAATGATTATAAAAACCCTAAGAATAAATAAATGAATGAAAACTAGTATACAAGACAAAAAATAGATTCAAGAATCTATTTATGCATATAAAATGATAGAAACTTAATTTTATTGAACACCTTATACATCAGTTATGAAATAGTAAGATTCTATATCACCAATCAAAAAATGATAAATTCTACCAATAAGGTTAACTTTCTTTAAGTGAATGATTATAATTGCCCGCATATATAAAATCAATACCTTCTATAAATAATAACATATAAATAAAGCAACTTTAATATATATGTATATATATATATGTATGTATATATATATACATACATACATACATATATATATAGGACTAGTATACACATAGATTTAAGAAAACTAGTACACACATAAATAAATAAATGAAAACTAGTATACAAAACAAAAAATATATTCAAGAATCTATTTATGCACATAGAATAGTAGAAATTTAATTTCACTGAATACCTTATACATCAGTCATGAAATAGTAAGATTCTATATCACCAATCAAAAAATAATTAATTCTACCAATAAGGTTAACTTTCTTTAAGTGAATGATTATAATTGTTTGTGTATAAAAAATCAATGCCTTCTATAAATAATAACATATAAATAAAACAACCTTAATATTATATATATATATATATATATAGAGGACTGCTAACATCTTTCTACTTCTTTTTTTATAAGTGGAGGTTAGCAAGCTCCAGGTTTTATTGTTAGATAACAAATCCAATGTCTTTTTTATTTTAAGCAATTTTACTTTACGAGTATTTTAGTAATATGATATTAATTTAAATAAAAACCCACATTAAATTTGACTCTCTTTTTATAGCTGTTCTGGTTGCAAATTAAAAACTACCATTCTCGTAATCGAAAGTCGTTCAAGAGTGATAATAGTGCTCATCTAATGTCAAATCAATCAGTAGACCTCACTGTTCTTTCCCATTTACCTTAGCCAAGGGATAACATATCTACAAAATAGTATGGGCCTTTTTCTAGATATGTAGAGAAATAAGTGGGGTCCTTTATGTATTCCCATTACTTTATACTAGATGCAAACCCATGCAGTAAGTATAATTTGTAAATTATTGATCATTTGTTAATAAGTCATAATTTGGGAACAATATAGACATGAAGTACTAATAAAATTGAATAAATAATCAATATAAACCAATCTAATATCATCATTATGTAAATAATATGAACAACATCAATGGAATAAAAATCACAACACTAATATGTCATATAGGGATAAAATCAACAATAGTATCAACTATAAATATCACTACAACAAAATTGACATTTAGTGATGGACAAAATCCATAGGTAAAAGTCTAAAATCTGTCACTATAGCCTATTTTAGGTTACTGCTACGGCACTTTTGGCCGTGCTTTTTAATGGCGTAGGTATATGTCTTTACCTATGAAAACATCTGTAGGTATATGTTTTAGTGACAACATTGTTATTCCGTAAGTATAGATTTATAATCTATAATGACAACTTATTCCGTAGCTATATGTAATATTAAGAATTGGTATTTTGCTATAATTTATTATAAAATTCCTACAGAAGTAGTCCGTAAGTAAAAGTTTTTTCCCTTTTTTCAAGCTTTCCTTTTTCTATACAATATTATTATATATTAGTTATTAAAATTCATAATATATTAGTTATTAAAAGCCAAAAAGTATCATTAATGAAAATCCAATTCAAAGGATTTGAAAAGCAAAAGTAATATATATATATATATATAATCATTAACCAACAAATATACTTCATCCTCACATAATTGGTTTTATAATAAATTATTTGAAATGAATCTCACACTCACCCATTTCACTTTTATTCTATTCCACCAAATCAAATGTATAATGAGAAAATTGCTTTAGGGGATAAAAGACATGTAAACATAGCAGAAGGTTTCAAAATACAAATGCAACGTCTAGTCATTTGAGTCACAGCTTTCTCTTAGCCGTATCCAAAGAGTGTTAAACATTTCATTAGCCTATTTCATATTTCCTTTCTTATAAGCAAACTCATTATTGATTAGTAGTTGCACTACATATGAGAAACTAAAATATGTATATATATCCGTGAACCTAACTAAGAGTATGTTAGAATTCTTTAAGAAAGCTGAAAAACAATCACCAATATTTTCACAACGCTCCAGGAAATCATTGAATTCATCCATAAGATCAGAATGTTTTCCAAGTAAATCAGTTACCTAAAATGAAAATTTTGAAATAATATAGATTAATCCTAGTGGCAACAGAAACTCACAAGCTAATACTTCTTAGAAGGTGGAAACTTTATCAAAACCCAGTAAGTTTGAGCTCATGGAAGAAGTCTGACCACCTAGATTTCCTTATGTATTTAATGTAATCACATATTTCAATGAATTGCTAAACAGACCTCATGGAAGAAGTCTGACCACCTAGATTTCCTTATGTATTGAATGTAATCACATATTTCAATGAATTACTAAACAAACCTTGTTGAAAATGCCATTAACATGTAACTGAAAATGCTAAGTTGGAAAATTATTGAAGCTTCTTTATACTTACAACATAAGTTTAAATTCAAGTTTTACTAGAGAGGTGATAAAATCTTGAGCCTAGTAATTGAAAATAATTTAAATATCTGAAGTACAAACCAGATTGTGAGTTATGACAACAATAGACTAGCATAGGGATCTTACAAAACCATATCCATCTAATCTAGTATGGCATAAATAAAATATCGACATAAATGCGATATAAAAAGTTATATACAAAAACAATTTTGATACTGAAGCCACAAATGTGAGACTAGAAATCTCGAATAAAGCTGCAAGTTTACTACCTGATATAGTATGTTATCTAAATCTATATTAAATGAACTTATTTGAGGGGTGGGGGTGGAGGAATGTTATTGTGATTGTCCAAACAAAGACATCTGACCTGTCAGAAATTCACATGTTGATATGTTAATAAAAGATTAAATGGTAGATATATAGCTCATGGCTCTTTATGTATATTCACAGATCTGGAAACTGTTATACAAATGCCCCTCTAAGATGGGATCAACATGTTCCTGTCACCACTAGATCTTCATACATTGTATGCAAGCCCATTTCATTTTCTTTTATGCTAAATCCTTTGATTGGCACACGATAAATACCAACTAATTTGTCTAAAGTAGCATTCAACAATCAATAATATGAAGCATTACTTTTTCTAAATTGGCTTCTAGAATTTTGAGACACAACTACCAACTAAATCTCCCATACTTCAATAAATGAGCATCTTCCATAAGGATCCGTTTTAGGTTGTGTTATTGACAGTGAGACAATATCCAAACAGCAAGGCATTATGATCTCTTTAGACAATTATAAATATAAAACAAAGCAAACCTCAATTTAAAAAGTACATACAAGAATCTAGAAAATATGAATAACATAAAATATGTAAATTGATTACACTTTGATCATTTTGAAGGTGACGGGTAGAACTAGCACGTGATCCATGAAACCCACGTGGTGGATCTTTTTGCAAACTTCCAACATTTGGAACCTTGTAAAGTTAAAGTATAATTAATTATCAACTCTAGTTCACATCATTAAGAGAAATGTGACATAAGAAAATATGGCTTACTTGTTGATTTGCAACAATTAAGACATCATTAATAGGGATATTAGGAAAATGAATATGAAATAACGAGACAAGTCCAAACACAACTTCTTGTAAATTTTTGACTTAAGACTTGAGTTCATCAACTTCTTCATTGTGAACTGAAGTATTTTACCCTTTATCTTTTGGCATCTTCCCCATACATCTTACACGTCCTGTTTTGTCTGGTCCAAGGACTTGTGAGAGCAAATCATCCTTCCAAGACAAAGCTCCTTCTAAGCTTTGTGAATTCATTGAATCACTTAAACCTTCCTTTAGTTGTTCCTAAATTAGTCAAATTGTTAAAACATGAATTTCAATACAAACATAAAGGAATAAATAGTTAATCATACTTGTCGCTTATTATTGTTCTAAATGCCTTTTGAGTTATTGCAGATCCATTTTTACGTGTTCGGCTAACAATATAAAGTTCTGCCCTATTTGGAGCTACACCTTGAGCTTCATTTGTCTAATATTCATAAATGTCATATTAATAAATATAATTATACTTCATTTTAAAAAACTAATAGTACTTATATATTACAAACATTCTCATGAATCATTCTTGGGAAAGATTTTGTTCCCATACAATGAACATCATCAAACTTGGCACGATTTACTTGGTTAATCTCACTAATTTGCTACAAAATGTTTGAAAACAAAAACAAATGTAATGATTGTGTCACATAATTCAAAATAAAATAAGTAAGGTCATCACCTCCAAATTTGTTACCTTTCCTTTTTCAGAACACCAATACCTAACAAGGCCACGATATTGATCTTTGTCCACTCGAGGATTTGGAACTTGTGCAGCTATTTCTTGTTCAGTTTTACTTGAATCAAACCCTTTACTTTTTAAGTAGTACTTCCATTATCTCCACTTTTCTGCTATGCTATCCTCAAGGAGTTTCTTTGTCTCCTCAGTAATTCTAGGATGAAACTTAAATTTGATCTAAAAATAAGAAATAATATATTTGTTATCTTAATAGGTATAATGAAATAATAGAAAAGATTTATAACAAGAATTCTCTTTATACCTCTATTTCCTTCCACATTGCTTCTTTGAAGGTAAAGGGCATTTTAGGCCAAGTTAAGTAATCTATTGGAGCAAATTGGTACTTCCTAACCAAGGTGATGAGTCTTATTCAGTACTTATATTTCATATCTTTATCATATGATTTTGTGGGATTTTATCTCCTAATTGATGTTTATTTGCTATTTATTTTAGGAAAGTTGATCTTTGAACAAATCTACTGTAATTATGGTAATTTGTGCAAAGAATCTTCAAGGGATGAAAATAGGAGATTTAGTCAAAGGCTAATCAAGGAGACTCAATCAAAGACTATTCAAGGAAACTTAATTAAAGACAAATCAGGGAAACTTTTGCTGTCAAATCTTTTGTAATAATTTGGGCATAACTTTCACTGCAGAAGTTCAAATGACATGATCTCGGTGGATATGGAGAGTTAAGAAAAAGATCTACGAATATTATGTTGACCACTATCACTGATTCGGTCAGATTTGATGAGATATGTCCAGCCCAAGTTAATTTCTTTTATGAAGAAAAGTGGCAGCAACATTCAATTGCTTTATGATTTTCTAAATCTTATAAAAGGACTTATTCTGCCTTAGAACCAGGGAGGAGACTTTGGGGGAAAGGGCTTCCAGCCCTAGGAGAGCCAAGGAGATCATCAAGGAGCAATGATTCAAGATCTTCATATTCTTGTTGTCTTGGATTCAATGGAGTTTACAATTTCCTATCTTTTGTTTTCCTATTTCTTGATGTTTTTCTAAACTCTTCCTAGCTAGAGTGATGATGTAACTTGAATGGATGGATTGATAATTCTTAATTTAAGTTTTCTTTCATGATTGAGTGTTCATCTCTATTCTTAATGCTTTTATGACTTGATCAACCATAAATTGAACTGATGGTCATGCATAGAATTGGGAAATTCATGTGTGATGTTGCTTCTTGAGATAAACACCATTATGAAGCAATAATCTAGGAATAGATATTGTTGATTGTGTGGTATTACTTGGGATTTTGTTCATTTATGCCTTGTTCTATTTGGAATTAGACTAAGGAATTAGTTAATTCTAGATAGTTGAAGAGAATTAATCGACCAAGGAATTGAGTTTTAATTAAATTAGATATCCCACCATCAATTCCTGAATTTGAATTTAAATTAAGAAAGAATCCAAATAATCAGAAAATCAAGTGAAATCGGATCTCTAGCATCTCACTCTTTGTTTGCTCAACCCCATTTAACATAGTTAAAATTTTAGTTTTTTTTTTTATTTTCTTCATTAATTTGCATCGTTTAAATAGTATCTAAATTAGTAATATGGTACTTGACAACACAATTCCCTGTGGAGACGATAATTTACTCATCACTTTATTACTTGCGCGATTTGGTATACTTGCCAAATAGCTATCACAAGGTACCAAAGGCAAAAAAGAAAGTATTCCCCTCGTAACCAATAGGTCTACCCTTCTTATCCAATTCCACAAGAATAAACTCCTCATCTTGCATATTCCAAACATCCAACAAACATGTCGGGCCTCTTTTCTTCTTTACAACTGATAAATTAAAACAAATGCATATAAATCAAATGACTATTATAGCTGAAACAAAGAACAAATGTGAAAATGATAAATTCTACCTTCTTTAGATTAAGCTTCAACATATTTTGAATCCATGAATTCATTAGAAGTATGACTTGAATCTTGTTGTTGGTTTTGATAGCTTCCATGTGAATGGTTCTGATAAATCAATTTGAGACACTTATGTTAGCTTTGTATTAGGCTTTATTAGATATTTATTGTGCCAAATATTAGTATTTTAGATCAGTTTAATGTCGTTGGGCTTCATTGGGCTTTAATGTAAATTGTGAATAATTTTTGGATTTTGATGCATTTTGACCTTTCCTCCTTGGTTAAGCCATAACTTGGGACTCAGTGATCCATTTGAAGTGATCTTGGAGTCTTTAGAAAGTTAAGACAATGCTCTACAAGTTTCATGAAGAACTCAAGAGCTGGATCAAATTTCTAAGGGTCCAAAATATTCCTGTAATGCAGAGTGGGTTTGCTGTCACGGACATCTGGGCAGTGTGCACATATTGGACTATATAGTGGGTTCTAGGCCTCCTCTTGGGCTGAAACTTGGAAATTGGAAAGATAAGACTCATATCTCCAACTTCACTGAAGACCATTTAGTTAATAGATGTAGTTTTAGATATGATTATGAAGCTACAAGTTGGTTTGAATTTGGAAACACGTTCTGCCAACCTAACTTGAGGTAGGTGCAGTGTTTTTTGCATATCTGAAGTTCTAAAAGTCCAAATGGCAGGATTACAAATGCAAAATTTCAAGGAGACAACTGGCTACAACTTTCATGAAGACCTCCAAGCCAAAATGTACCGTCTAGGTCATGAAAATCAAGCTGGAAGTCGGATAAGAGTTGCTGACTTGAAGCCACCAACCATACACCAACCCACCTACCATGCACTAACCCACCAACCATGCATCAAGCTTCCATATTTGACAATTTCCATGTTTTTACAACTTGTAGTCAGATTATTTTCAATTACAAATTGGCTTCTAGGATTAGTATAAATAGAGTCAATCTCTTTGTATTAGACATCATTCAATTTTAAGTAAGTTTGAAGAAAGTTTGAGTATTTATGAGAGTTTTCTTTCTCTTCTTCTCCATTCTCTTTACAATTTCATTTTTGTTCTTTATTTTATGAGTTCTTCCTTCCCATCCATGGAAAGTTAGGCTCTTCTAATCAATCCAAGGGATTAGCCATCTTGATGTTTAATTTGGAGATCTTGTTTCGCTTGTTCATATTGCTTAATTGTTATTCAAGTTTCTCTTCTTCCTCTTTTGATTTTTATCTAGATTGAATTACTTAATTTGATTTAGATGTTGATGTGGTAATAGCTTTATTATCATGTATTCAAAGAGGATCACATAAAATAAACAATTTATTAAATCTTTTTGATGGATTGTTTAGCTTGGTTAAATTCTGGATCTTAAGTTAATCTATGTTTGGATGGTGCTTACTTTATCTAAACTTGGTTAATTAAATCCTAGATGCTTATCTAGTAGAGGATTCTTTGATCATGTTGAGGCGTCTTGATATGATCTAAGGCCAAGAACATGGTTAGCAATTAAGTGAATTCCTTGTGATCAATGATGGATTAAACTCAAGATCGGTAAATTTTCTTAAATTGGTTAAATTGGTTACGAAAATCTGGACTTCTATTGGCCTCCTCTTGGGCTGACACTTGGCCATTGGAAAGATAAGACCCATATCTCCAACTTCACTGAAGACCATTTAGTCAATAGATGTCGTTTTAGGCATGATAATGAAGCTACAAGTTGATTTGAATTTGGAAACACGTTCTGCCAACCTAACTTGAGGTAGGTTCAATGTTTTTGGGATATCTGGAGTTCTAAACGTCCAAATGGCATGATTCCAATTGTAAACTTTCAAGGAGACAACTGGCTACAACTTTCATGAAGACCTCCAAGCCAAAATGCATCGTCTAGATGATGAAAATGAAGCCAAAAGTCGGATAAGAGTTGTTGACTAAAAGCCACCAACCATACACCAACCCACCTACCATGCACCAACCCACCAACCATGCATCAAGCTTCCATATTTGACAATTTCCATCTTTTTATAGCTTGTATTCAGATTATGTACATGTACAAATTGGCTTCTAGGATTAGTATAAATAGAGCCAACCTATTTGTATTAAAATAATTCAATTTTAAGTAAGTTTGAAGAAAGTTTGAGTATTTGTGAGAGTTTTCTTTCTCTTCTTCTCCATTCTCTTTACAATTTCATTTTTGTTCTTTTATTTTTGAGTTCTTCCTTCCCATCCATGGAAGGTTAGGCTCTCATAATCAATCCAAGGGATTAGCCATCTTGATGTTTAATTTGGAGATCTTGTTTTACTTGTTCATATTGCTTAATTGTTATTCGAGTTTCTCTTCTTCCTCTTTTAATTTTGATCTAGATTGAATTGCTTAATTTGATTTGGATGTTTATGTGATAATAGCTTTATTATCATGTATTCAAGAGGATCACATATAATAAACAATTTATTAAAGCTTTTTGATGGATTGTTTAGCTTGGTTAAATTCTTGATCTTAAGTTAATCTATGTTTGGATGGTGCTTACTTTATCTAACCTTGGTTAATTAAATCCTAGATGCTTATCTAGTAGAGGATTCTTGGATCATGTTGAGGCGTCTTGATATGATCTAAGGCCAAGAACATGGTTAGCAATTAAGTGAATTCATTGTGATCAATGATGGATTAAACTCAAGATCGGTAAAATTTCCTTGGATTGGTTGATTTGTTAATTACTTTCCTTTAATTCAATTAGTGTATTATCATTTCAAATCATCAAAACCCCCATTTAATTATCTTGATCTGATTAAATCTTTGTTCTTTTTGGATCCTTGAGAGACGATTCGGTTCATGCTCTATACTACAAATTAGTTTGTGAACCGGTAATTATTATTATTTGACGGGGTCTCGACAACCTCTTGTTAGCTACCATCTTTCAGGCTGTGTGAAATCACACGGCCATGCGAAATCACAAGGCCTAGCCTGTGTTGTTGTGCGAATGGTGCAAAAACTAAACTTCTTGGGCTTGGGCTGCACGAAATAGAATGAGAAAACATCCTCCACACATTAGGAAACTAAGGGAGGCAAGACCTACAAATACTAAGAGAAGAAACCCAAAAGGGAGGAGGCGAAGAGAGCCGGAAACGGCTGGGAAGAGGGCCAAGGATTGGAGGTTGAAGATCTAACCGGAAGGTTGAAAAGAAGAAGAACACTCTTGGGGAAATTGGGGAATCTTCTCATCTCTACCTTTCTTTCTCTATGATGTTTTTAGTTTCTTTGATTGTTATGAGCTTTATTGCAAATATGATAGGCTAGATTTTATCTAGGATTAGGGATGTAACTCTTCTATGATTATATGACAAAGTGTTGAACCTCTTTTCAGTTATTAAGTAATTATTGCTTTAGATTCAATTCTAGTGTTCTTAATGCTTGCGATATGTTGTGCACCATATTTGCATGATTTAAGATAATTAAATGAAGAATCGAGAGATGAAGTTTGTTATCTGAAAATCTAGAATTTGAACTTAGGTTTTATGACCACCAAAGTAGGCGTAATCCTTCAAGGATCAACTGAACTTCATAGAACTTAATGGGTTTCAATTAACTTAGTACCATAAAAATAGGTACTACTTTAATTCTAACACGTTTCTTGTAACTCGAGAGAGAGCACCAAACAAAATAGGAAGATTCACCTTCAAAGTATGATTAACCCATTAACTCGAATGTTCTAATCTTTGTCATAGAAAATTGTTGTAGTGAATCCCGAGTCCTAGAGCCTTAATCCTTTGGTATTCGTAACTATTAGTTTGCTTTCTTTTATTAGTCTTTTGCAATTTAGTTTTAGTTTTATCACTTTAATTAATTGTCTAGATAATTATAATCGTTATAGTACGATATTTGATCAATCAATTTGAGACACTTATGTTAGCTTTGTATTAGGCTTTTATTAGATGTTTATTGTGCCCAATATTAGTATTTTAGATGAGTTTAATGTTGTTGGGCTTCATTGAGCTTTAATGCAAATATTGAATAATTTTTGGATTTTGATGCATTTTGACCTTTCTTCCTTGGATAGGTCATAGCTTGGGACTGGGTGATCCATTTGAGGTAATCTTGGTGTCTTTGGAAAACTAAGACAATGCTCTACAAGTTTCATGAAGAACTCAAGAGCTGGATTGGACTTCTAAGGATCCAAAATATCCCTGCAATGCAGAGTGTGTTTGCTGTCAGGAAAATCTGGGCAGTGTGCACATATTGGACTACATAGTGAGCTATAGGCCTTCTCTTTGGTTGAAACTTGGCCATTCGGAAGATAAGATCCATATCTCCAACTTCACTGAAGACCATTTAGTCAATAGATGTCTTTTTAGGCATGATTATGAAGCTACAAGTTGGTTTGAATTTAGAAACATGTTCTGCCAACCTAACTTGAGGTAGGTACAGTGTTTTTGGCATATATGGAGTTCTAAAAGTCCAAATGGCATAATTCCAATTGAAAAATTTGAAGGAGACAACTGGTTACAACTTTCATGAAGACCTCCAAGCCAAAATGCACCGTCTAGGTGATGAAAATGAAGCCAAAAGTCGGATAAGAGTTGTTGACTAAAAACCACCAACCATACACCAACCCACCTACCATGCACCAACCCACCAACCATGCATCAAGCTTCCATATTTGACAATTTCCATCTTTTTACAGCTTGTATTTAGATTATGTACATGTATAAATTGGCTTCTAGGATTAGTATAAATAGAGACAATCTCTTTGTATTAGGAGAATTCAATTTTAAGTAAGTTTGAAGAAAGTTTGAGTATTTGTGAGAGTTTTCTTTCTCTTCTTCTCCATTCTCTTTAGAATTTCATTTTTGTTCTTTTATTTCTGAGTTCTTCCTTCCCATCCATGGAAGGCTAGGCTCTCATAATCAATCCAAGGGATTAGCCATCTTGATGTTTAATTTGGAGATCTTGTTTTACTTGTTCATATTGCTTAATTGTTATTCGAGTTTCTCTTCTTCCTCTTTTAATTTTGATCTAGGTTGAATTGCTTAATTTGATTTGGATGTTTATGTGATAATAGCTTTATTATCATGTATTCAAGAGGATCACATAGAATAAACAATTTATTAAAGCTTTTTGATAGATTGTTTAGCTTGGTTAAATTCTTGATCTTAAGTTAATCTATGTTTGGATGGTGCTTACTTTATCTAACTTTGGTTAATTAAATCCTAGATGCTTATCTAGTAGAGGATTCTTGGATCATTGAGGCATCTTGATATGATCGAAGGCCAAGAACATGGTTAGCAATTAAGTGAATTCCTTGTGATCAATGATGGATTAAACTCAAGATCTGTAAAATTTCCTTGGATTGGTTAATTTTTTAATTACTTTCCTTTAATTCAATTAGTGTATTATCTTTTCAAATCATCAAAACCCCCCTTTTAATTATCTTGATTTGATTAAATCTTTGTTCTTTTTGGATCCTTGAAAGACGATTCGGTTCATGCTCTATACTACAAATTATTTTGTGAACCGGTAATTTTATTTATTTGACGGGAACGATATCTTTTAGTTTACTACTTGTTCGACTCGTGCACTTGCAGTGAGCACCATGTAACAAAATCTTCATTATCATCATCATCAACATCATTTCTAATCCACTCGTTATCATTATGAGAAACATCAAACGCATCCTCAGACACTTGTGTAATCACTCTTTCATTATTAGTGGATGAGTTGACACCTATGTCGTAAGTATCTCTACCTTTTGTATGCACGACAACAAGTCAATCCTTGTGGTTATCATCTTCAACAAAAAAAAACCTTTTGGGCTTGTGATGCTAATATGAATGGGTCATCAATCATGTCAACACTTGTATGTTTTAGTTATGAGAAATTCAAAAGTGTCATTCCAAAACTATTTTGCTTGCAACCTTGATTAGTATTAACCCAATCACACTTGAACAACACAATCTTCCGTCTACTTAAATAATCCAATTCAATGATATCTGTTAGACGACTATAATAATTAATTTCACCAGGCATAGGTTGTTTGTCTTTTGCACTTGTATAGCCATTATCCTTTACTGTGACGAGAATCCTACTGTTTTGAGTTTTCAAGTATTTTTAACACTTTCTTGTGTGAAACCTGAATCCATTTACAAGATACCCACTGTATGTTCTTGCCACATCAGATGGACCACGTGATAACCATTTAATTTCATCTGAAATTCGTGTATCGTATTGCTCATCCAATCGTGCAACCTAACAATTACGGTAAGGATTAATACTAATTATTTGAAGTAGTTATATAAATAAACTAGTACTTGAGTATCATTTGTTGTCTACTTACTCTATCACGAAACCAAGTATGGAAGGTCTGACTTTGAATCTTTTCAAGATCATATTGTGGTAGACGTTGTCCACGATTTTATCTTTTAAGAATTTGAGCATGCTCCCTAGAAGGAAACATTAACAATAGTCATGAAATTAAAATCCTTGGATGGTAGTGTCTTTATAGAAGTATTAAGTATGCACTTACTCTCGAAAGGAGACCATTAAATCACAGTTGAAAAGCACATATCGATGTGCTTGCATTAGAGTTTGGTTGTCAAGTTCAACATGCTGGATTCTTCTTCTCTTTTTTACATTAAAGCTTTGTTCCCTTTTCGTTCCTAGTGGTCTTCCTTGAGTGTTAAAGAAAGATAATTCATCTTTAACATTATTGAAACTTGTCCCCTCATCATTTCGACTTGGTCGATTAAACCTAATCTCAACACCTTCTAGGTACCAAGAACAAAAGTTTAAGCATTCGTGTGCTAGGTATCCTTCTGCTATTGAACCTTCCGGATGTGCTTTATTACGAATAAATGACTTGAGAGTGATAAGTTTTCAGAAGGACAAGGATAAGTATTGTAAGATTTCTCTTTGAACGCAGTTAAAAAGTTCTAAGTTTTAACATAAAAACATTTGTTAAGAAAACAATGGCAATCCCCAGATGTTAGTGAAAAAAATAAGACACACGAGGAGGGAATATAAGCTTACACCAGATGTTTATCCTGGTTCACTCTCACAAACCGAGAGCTACGTCCAGTCTCTTCAACCATAATGATTTATCACTAATCTTTTACACATATTACAAGCATTATTGATCAATCAATTTGAAACACTTATGTTAGCTTTATATTAGGCATTATTAGAGGTTTATTGTGCCCAATATTAGTATTTTAGATGAGTTTAATGTTGTTGGGCTTCATTGGGCTTTAATGCAAATATTGAATAATTTTCGGATTTTGATGCATTTTGATCTTTCTTCCTTGGTTAGGCCATAACTTGGGATTCGGTGATCCATTGGAGGTGCTCTTGGTGTCTTTGGAAAGCTAAGACAATACTCTACAAGTTTCATGAAGAACTCAAGAGCTGGATCGGACTTCTAAGGGTCCAAAACATCCCTGCAATGCAGAGTGGATTTGCTGTCAGGAAAATCTGGGCAATATGCATATATTGGACTACATAGTGAGTTATAGGCCTCCTCTTGGGCTGAAACTTGGTCATTGGAAAGATAAGACCCATATCTCCAACTTCACTGAAGACCATTTAGTCAATAGATGTCGTTTTAGGCATGATAATGAAGCTACAAGTTGGTTTGAATTTGGAAACACGTTCTGCCAACCTAACATGAGGTAGGTTCAGTGTTTTTGGCATATCTGGAGTTCTAAACGTCCAAATGGCATGATTCAAATTGCAAAATTTCAAGGAGACAACTGACTACAACTTTCATGAGACCTCAAAGCCAAAATGCACCGTCTAGGTGATGAAAAGGAAGCCAGAATTTAGATAAGAGTTGTTGACTAAAAACCACCAACCATACACCAACCCACCTACCATGCACCAACCCACCAACCATGCATCAAGCTTCCATTTTTGACAATTTTCATATTTTTATTGCTTGTATTCAAATTATGTACATGTACAAATTGGCTTCTAGGATTAGTATAAATAGACCCAACCTCTTTGTATTAGGAGAATTCAATTTTAAGTAAGTTTGAAGAAAGTTTGAGTATTTGTTAGAGTTTTCTTTCTCTTCTTCTTCATTCTCTTTAGAATTTCGTTTTTGTTATTTTATTTCTGAGTTCTTCCTTCCCATCCATGGAAGGCTAGGCTCTCATAATCAATCCAAGGGATTAGCCATCTTGATGTTTAATTTGGAGATCTTGTTTCGCTTGTTCATATTGCTTAATTGTTATTCAAGTTTCTCTTCTTCCTCTTTGAATTTTGATCTAGATTGAATTGCTTAATTTGATTTAGATGTTGATGTGGTAATAGCTTTATTATCATGTATTCAAAGAGGATCACATAGAATAAACAATTTATTAAAGCTTTTTGATGGATTGTTTAGCTTGGTTAAATTCTGGATCTTAAGTTAATCTATGTTTGGATGGTGCTTACTTTATCTAACCTTGGTTAATAAAATCCTAGATGCTTATCTAGTAGAAGATTCTTGGATCATGTTGAGGCGTCTTGATATGATCTAAGGCCAAGAACATGGTTAGCAATTAAGTGAATTCCTTGTGATCAATGATGGATTAAACTCAAGATCGGTAAAATTTCCTTGGATTGGTTAATTTGTTAATTACTTTCCTTTAATTCAATTAGTGTATTATCTTTTCAATCATCAAAACCCCCTTTTAATTATCTTGATCTGATTAAATATTTGTTCTTTTTGGATCCTTGAGAGACGATTCGGTTCATGCTCTATACTACAAATTAGTTTGCGAACCGGTAAATTTTTATTATTTGACGAGGTCTCGACAACCTCTTGTCAGTTATCCACCTTTTCATGTATACAAGTATTCTCAACCTCTTCAGGTTTTAACACTCAAGTATTCTTTTATACCCAGTCTTTTCAAGCTTAAACAACTAGGTTGAAAAAGAAGATGTAAAATGTGCTTGAGTTTTTTAACTTACTATACAGGTGAGGATAGAAAATAAATCTCAAGACTAGAATCCTATATAAGAGTATGAAATTTTTTTTAGAAGAATAAGAGCTTTGATTCCCTTTTTTTTTCTTTTGATCACTCAATTGCTGCATATACTTTCTTCTTCGAAAACATTTGAATTTATAGGTGAGAACACTTGGAGCAGTCTTCATAAGCTTCTTCGTCCAACGGAAACATTTATTATCGTTCTGAGCAACATTAAATGCATAAGCTGATATCGTGTTGAACTTCTTCTGAAAAATCATTTTGATTATTAGGAATATCCAAGAATATGATAGCTGAGTCTTGACTTATTTAAGCACGCAGAAAGTTCCTTATTTGCTGGTCTTTATAGTTGTTAGCAGTGTCAGCTAAGCGGCTTAGTTGACTTTTTTTGTTGTGTACTTTGTCAGAGTTCTTATCAGCATTTAATGATGAATAGTTCTTCATATTTGAATTTAAGTTTTGGACTAAAGCTTTGATCTGAGCTAAGTAAGGAAACATTTAGATGATCCAATATAATATATTCGAAAAACAACTTAGAGTTTATTGGACGAATACTTAGTTTCCTTTAGTTTAGAAGACAATATTTGGACGCACGTACAAATAACAATTTGTTCACACTGTGTTGTATGTTATAGAATTACTAACATATCTTTAAGCTGAAAAACATTAACAGAACAAATTATACATGGATTACGTGAGTCTTTTACTGGTTCATTCTAATTTAAACATTTTGTTATCTTCAAAACTTTGAGGGGTTTAATTCTTTAAACAACTTTGGTTCCGAAACTAATTTCTCAAAAAGTTCTTTGGTTCCAACACATAGGGTATTCAAACAAGGGAAACCCGGAACCCCAATTATTAGTAATCATATTGGTATAGAGATCCTGCCTGCAAACCAAGAATTATGGTAAAAATTCAACTATGATCATTGATCAATTAATTTTGAGACACTTATTATAACATTGTACTTGGCTTTATTTGATGTTTATTGTGCACAATATTAGTTTGTTAACTGAGTTTTATGTTGTTGGGCCTCATAGGGCCTTTATGCAAATATTGACCAAATCTCAAATTTTAATGCATTCTAACATTTCCACATTGCTTATGCCATAACTTGGGCTTTGGTGATCCAATTGAGGTGATCTTAGTATCCGTGAAAATATTAGACAAAGACCTATAACTTTCATGATGAGTTCCTGGGCCGATTCAGTGTGGATCATGGACTAAATTAGGCTTGAAGTTGGTGAAGGCGTTCTATCCTGGTGACAAGAGGTTGTCAAGACTCGTCAAATAAATAAAATTTATCGGTTCACAAACTAATTTGTAGTATAGGGAATGAACCGAATCGTCTCTCAAGGATCCAAAAAGAACAAAGATTTAATCAAATCAAGATAATTAAAAGGGGAGTTTTTGATGATGATTAACAAGATTGACAAAAGTACAAGAATTAAAGTTGTAAATAAATCTAAAGAAGCAATCAATCCAAGGAAATTTACCGATCATGAGTTTAATCCATCATTGTTCACAAGAAATTCACTTAATTGCTAACCATGTTCTTGGCCTTAGATCATATCAAGACGCCTCAACATGATCCAAGAATCCTCTACTAGATAAGCATCTAGGATTTAATTAACCAATGTTAGATAAAGTAAGCACCATCCAAACATAGATTAACTTAAGATCTAGAATTAAACCAAGCTAGACAATCCATCAAAAAGCTTTAATAAATTGTTTATTCTATGTGATCCTCTTTGAATATATGATAATAAAGCTATTACCACATCAACATCTAAATCAAATTAAGCAATTCAATCTAGATAAATATCAAAAGTGGAAGAAGAAAAACTTGAATAACAATTAAGCAATATGAACAAGTAAAACAAGATCTCTAAATTAAACATCAAGATGGCTAATCTCTTGGATTGATTATGAGAGCCTAGCCTTTCATGGATGGGAAGGAAGAACTCAGAAATAAAAGAACAAAAACGAAATTGTAAAGAGAATGGAGAAAAAGAGAAAGAAAACTCTCAAAAATACTCAAACTTTCTTCAAACTTACTTAAAATTGAATCATTCCTAATACAAACAGATTGACTCTATTTATACTAATCCTAGAAGCCAATTTATACATGTACATAATCTGAATACAATATGTAAAAACATGGAAATTGTCAAATATGGAAGCTTGATGCATGGTTGGTGGGTTGGTGCATGGTAGGTGGGTTGGTGTATGGTTGGTGGCTTTTAGTCAACAACTCTTATCCGACTTGTGGCTTCATTTTCATCACCTAGACGTGCATTTTGGCTTTGAGGTCTCATAAAAGTTGTAGCCAGTTATCTTCTTGAAAATTTTCAATTAGAATCATGTCATTTGAACTTTTAGAACTCTAGATATGCCAAAAACACAGCACCTACCTCAAGTTAGGTTGGCAGAACGTGTTTCCAAATTTAAACTAACTTGTAGCTTCATAATGTTGCCTAAAACGACATCTATTGACTAAATGGTCTTCAGTGAAGTTGGAGATATGTGTCTTATGTTTCCAATGGCCAAGTTTCAGCCCAAGAGGAGGCCTATAGCTCACTATGTAGTCCAATATGTGCACACTGCCCAGATTTTCGTGACAGCGAACCCACTTTGCATTGCAGGGATATTTTGGACCCTTAGAAGTCTGATTCAGCTCTTGAGTTCTTCATGAAACTTGTAGAGCCTTGTCTTAGCTTTTTAAAGACACCAAGATCACTTCAAATGGATCACCGAGTCCCAAGTTATGGCCTAACCAAGGAAGAAATGTCAAAATGCATCAAAATCCGAAAATTATTCAATATTTGCATTAAAGCCCAATGAAGCCCAACAACATTAAACTCATCTAAAATACTAATATTGGGCACAATAAACATATAATAAAGCCTAATACAAAGCTAACATAAGTGTCTCAAATTGATTGATCACCTGGCAACCTGACATAGGTGTAATAATTTGAGAATATCTTGAGCTGTCAAAGTCCAATTAACATGAGACTAGTGCCAAAATTTCAAGGGAGAAATTATCTACAACATTTATGAAGGAACCTAAAGTCAATTCTATCTTTTGGAGGGTCAGATAAATCATAAACAAAATCTCATAGAATCTGCCCTGTATCTCAATAAATGTTTGTGTAATTGAATCGTTATATGGCTAATTAACATATGATAGGCTCGTGATTTGGGCATATCCTTTAGTTATCCTAGAGGGCACTATATTTAGGTGTTTAAGGAGTCAAATTGGGGCAACAACAAAATAGGAGACAACAAATTCTGCAATTTGAATTTTAAGTTTTTGGCTAGTTTTACTTTATGTTTTCTTTTCTTTCTTTGGTTTTCGGTTGAAGCTTCCATGGAGGGCTAAACCCTTTTGATCAATTTATTGGTGTAAGGATTTCTTTTATGGATCTTGAGGTTTGGTTTTAATTTTGAATTTTGATTCTTGTATTCTTTCTTTTCCTGTTAATCTATTCTATTAGATCTTGATTGTGAATTCTTCTTGGGTTAATGCTTAATCATTCAATTGAATTTGCATTCTGTTTAAATTTGAGATTAATAGGATCTGCGATGCTTAATCATAGGCTTGATTGAATTTTGTCTTTTAGATTGATTTAGTGACTTAGATGATTGCTTAATTGTTTAACCCAATTCAATTATATTCTGAATGCTTAATTCAGTAAGAAATCACCGAAATTAATTGATGCTTAATTAGTTAATTAGGGATCAAGCAAGAATTAAATCAAGAATCAGAATCAAATCTTTAGAAATCAATGATAGATCCTGTTAGAATACTTAACTAGTGAATTGGTTTTTTTAATTGATTGCTTTTCCTTTTTATTGCGATTTAATTTCTTTTCGTTCTTCCAACTCTAAACATTCAAACCCTTATTTTTCTAACAATCCTAATTGCCCAATACATTCAAAGATCCTTGTGGGACCAGCAAGGTTATTTTGCCTTGTACTACAAGTTTTTCTTATTTTTGAGCCGTGTACGACCGCATTTCAATCACTCTATGCCATATAAGGAGCTAAAACACAACACTTACACTTTCATTGCTTTTAATACCTTTGATTTCATTCCACACAAAAGATCAAGTAAAGAAACATATAGCATTGCAAATAACCACTTGAATGTTAAAAGTCCATTATCCATACAAGATCAAACATACCGGTAGTCTTGTGGAGGTTCTAAACCAGAAGACTTGTTGGCAACTCCCTAACACGGCCTCCATACTGACCCCTAGGGCCAGGACTGCGCCGTCTTATGCTGTAATGCCTTGGAGGTGAGGGCAGGATGCCCCGAACATATCAAGTTTGGACCCGAATTTAATTTCGTTCAAATCAAATTAAGAAGAAAATGGGGAACCAAAAATGGAGGAGTGTGGTCTTGAATGCATGGTTGGAATTACATAAGACGTATTTCAGGCTAAGCTTATTTTAGGCTGGGCCACAATGGGTGCAGGCTAGCAAATAGCCTAACCCAGCCCAGCCCATGTGGGTTGCGGGGCTGAATATTTTTTTTTGTCTTTTTTTTTTTTACTTTTTTGTATCAATAATAATAAGTTATTGATAAATTAGACTTTTACATCAATTAAAGCCCACAAAAATATGTACGCAAATTAGATACAAGTATAACAAATTATATTAAGTGTTATCAACATAAACAGTGAAGATTTACTACATTGTTTTCGCAATAAATAATTTAGGATATATTTATGAACCATTGCTTAAACTATAAATTAATCAATTCGAAGAATTAACACAAATTAACATTATATTTCAAGTAGAGAAAAAAGAAAGGCTTAGATGTACTTACTAAATTTGATTCTTTATTTTAAATCCAAATAAAGTTAGTCAAGTAAAGATATGAATAAAAAATAACAAAATTAAATATATAACAAAAAAAAAACATTTCACATAGTTGGCCCGCGTCGAACCAACCTGTTTTTTGGCTGGGCTGGGTCGACTCATAATTGGTTCAGGTTGAGATTTTCTCATCCCAACCCATGCTTTTTATCGAGTTATTCGGGCTGACCCATAGGCTCGAGCCATTTCGACACCTCTACTTGTACATAAGCTTATATATATGATAAATAAATTACAAAAGATTATAGATAAAAAAAAGATAAAAGTCTAATATATTAAACATAAAAATGATAAAAAAAATAAGTAGTTAATAAAATCATCTTAAGGCCCCTTTGATGAATATAATTAAGTTTGGAAATGAGGTTTAAAATTAAAATTGGACCTTAAATGGAATAGAAAAAATAATTACTTTATGCTACTTTTATTTTTAAGCTTAGATTCTAAAAGGTTGATATACTCTTAGTATAAATGTTTTTTATATTATTATTTAATGATGTGTTAATACATTAATAACTAGTTAAAACTCTTAAATAATTATTATGATAGATAAATTATTTCAATAATTTGAGAATACATCATTATCTAAGTGATTGTGATACTAAATATAAAATGGTTACATTTCATAGTCCACACCTACATGTAATTATATAATATTTGTTTATATAAAGAAAAGAAATGACACAAACTTAGTGAATTATGTTAGTTTGAATGAGAGGGATTTCATCACCTTAAAGATTTTGTTCTAAGTTTGATTATTGAGATAATATGTATTAAGAAAATACAATTGAGAGGTATTGAGAAAATACAATTGAGAGGAGTTATTGCTTCACGATCTTGACTGTATTTTGTGAGATTAGTCTCTTACCTTTCGAGCAAGGGATGCCAGGTTTATAAAAAAAAAAGTAATGTAAAAAAATAATAATATTTATATAAAGAAAAGAAATGCACAAAAGAAAACAGAAGATTAAAATAAATAAATAAATAAAAGGATGGCGGAAGTCGTCCATTTTCATGGTTGGCCTCCGTGAGGAAGTAGCAGATACAGAGAACATCAAAAGAGGATTCTCTCTCGGTGTTTGATCACAAGACGAGGAATGGCGGTAATTCATCATATCGTGCTTGTTTATTTCTGATATGTTGCATTACATTTCCTTTGAAATTCGAAGATATACTCCAGGCCTCACGTTCTTAGTTTGGGTTTTGGCAGGATTCGTCAGGAACGACGCTGATGGATCTGATAACGGCGGACCCAACCACGGCGCCGACGACTTCAGCATCGAATGCGGCTGCATCTTCAGCGACGGCGGCACCCGCAGCTCTGCCAACAGCGCTGGGTAAGCCGGCTGGGGAGAAGAAATCGAAGAGAGCCGCATTGATGCAGATCCAGAACGATACCATTTCTGCTGCCAAAGCTGCTTTAAATCCAGTTAGGACCAATATCATGCCGCAAAAGCAAAAGAAAAAGGTTTCGGAATTTTATCTCTCTCTTTCTTAACCTGGCTCCGGTTGAGCTTATTTGATCAAGAATTTGCGTCGCTTAATAATTAATTTGTTAGGAATCGAAGAAGAGATAGGAATTGTACATGCACTCAAAAGCTCTATATTCTTATCAACCCGAGTTTTGTTGATACAAGACTCGTCTTGCCTCTTTGGAAATCAGTAGTACATGATAAGCATAGAAATGAAACTTTTGTTTATTCATATGTTTTATACAGAAGATAATTGATAATACATAATCCTGTGCGGTTGATCTTGTACACTTTTGCTTTTGCAGCCAGTTTCATATTCACAACTTGCGAGAAGTATTCATGAACTAGCTGCCACTTCTGATCAGGTAAGCACCGGCACTTTATTTACAAGATTATGCTTTTGTGTTTGGACCGGAAAATCTCTAATGTTTTGTTTTGTTTTTGATGATAAATTGAGTTCAGAAAAGTTCTCAGCGGCAATTAGTGCATCATGTATTTCCAAAACTTGCAGTGTATAATTCTGTGGACCCTTCATTGGCTCCCTCTCTTCTCATGGTATGTTCCTATTCCGTTGAATACTTTCTTTTAAATGTGATTCCTTGTTTGTGGTCTTCTTTTCTTTCCTCCTTGCATAGCCCGTGCTATTCTTTTTACATTTCAGAATAAAACTTCTTTAGCCCCTTAGGTGCTTCTTTGTATGCCTATTGTGTACTTGAGGCATTATTTTGAAAAAAAAGTTGTGAATGGTCCTACTGCTGAATTGTGTGTACTATGAAATGTACAATATTATGTCATACTGAATTTGACAGGCCAAATTTTCCTTCTGGAGTTTATTTACCCTTGCTTATTCTGTTGGGAATATCTTTGTCTTTGTTCTGTAGCTTAATCAGCAGTGTGAAGATAGAAGTGTCCTACGATATGTCTATTACTACCTGGCCAGAATTTTGTCTGACACTGGTACCCAAGGTTTGAGCACAGGTGGTGGGATACCTACCCCAAACTGGGATGCTCTGGCTGACATTGATGCTGTTGGAGGTGTTACTCGAGCTGATGTTGTGCCACGAATAGTAGAACAGCTTACAGCAGAAGCCACAAATGCTGATGTTGAATGTGAGTGGTTAATCGCTTTTGTTTGAGATGGTTTTAAACCTTTTATTGCATAAGGTTGCATACTTGCATATGTGTTTGTGCACGAACGCATATGTTTTACCTTGAACTTGATTTGAGTAAGAGCAATTGTTGCTTTTGGGTTGTTAATTTGAATTCATTTTATGTAAAAATAATTACTTGGAACTCTTAAGGAGTGGATGAATTCCTTGTTCATTGCTGTAATTCTGAAGAAGGATTTAGCTGAAGATATTAAGAATTTTGAATCAATAATATCCCAAGTAGAGGATAAATTGTTTATGGATCAAAGCTTAAAGGGAGATTGATACATTAGAGGGAAGAAAAGTTCAGAGAATGAAATATTTTGTTAAGAAGGGAAGGTTCGTATATAAAAGATGAACAAAATAAGGAAATTGGTAGGGATTATGCTCTCTCAATAATAAAACAGGACATTAGTGATGGTGGTTTAAGATATTAAAATGGCATGATGGATGCACCCTTTTATGTTTTAGCTGTGGAGCTTGACTATCCTCTATATTGCCTTTGAATTGGGGTATACTCATCTTGTAAAAAAACTCTCAATTCCACAAGAAAAAAGAGGAAAAGAAATTGGAGTCTAAATTTAAGTTTTCTGTTACGTAATTGTATAACGATATCTAATTTGAATTCAACAGTTATTATTATTATTATTTGGATGAATGACTAATTCAGTATTGAGAATTGTTGGAAATTATAGTTTATCTTGAGCAGAATATTTCTTGTATGCCTTTGATTAGACTAGGAAAATTTATGACGAAGCTGCCTTAGTTGTAATTGGTGCAATCAGTATTTTGGATTTTGAATCTCAATGTATATGTCCTTGTGGTTATAGTGTCTTTTTGAAAATGCAGTAATACAGTACAATAGTACATGACTTCTGGAGGTAATATAAATCTCTAGATTAAATCATCAGAATTATGCAGATGGAATGATTTTTTACCCCGTAAACATGAGTTGGGCCTGCTTGAAAATTGAAAATAAAACTGTCCATAGTGTTCAACATTGCATGAGTTTTAGGTGTTGAAGTATGTCTTCTTTTTTCATTTTGAAATGATGTCTTGATTCCTATTCAACTTGTGTTTTGAAGTTCATGCACGAAGACTGCAATCTTTGAAGGCTCTTACATATGCTCCTTCAACCAACTCTGAAGTTTTGTCCAGATTGTATGACATTGTATTTGGTATACTAGAGAAGGTTTGTGCTTTCCTATTATCTTCATTAGGTGTATAAGTGACTTTTGCACATTTATTTTTACATGGTCCTGTAACCATCTCTATCTGGAATAAGTTTTTGGGAACTGTTAGTGTGTTTGGTGAATCTTGGGTATGCCCTCATAACTTGGAGCTTTTTCTTTTAATTAAGATCTGGGTCTTTGGTCAGAAAAAAGAGGGCAAAGTGCTGTATATGCTGTTATTTGGTGCCTTTGGCTGGAGTGCAATGCATGTATTTTAAGGGAAAATCTTTGTTTCTATACTTGCTTTGGGAAAAAACAATTTCACAGCCTCTTTATGGAGTTCAGTACATGGTTTCTTTCAAAGAGTCCTATTGGCAGATATACAAAGGGATTGGAGAGCTCCATTGTTTTGATGTCATTTTGTATCTTCTGCCTTTTCAAAGTAGTTTTCTGTTTGGAGGATATCTTATTCTTCTTTTTTCCTCTCTGTAATAGACTTTTTTTTATTTTTTTATTTTAATAAGAGCTTGTTCTGGAAACCTTACCTCGACCTGTCTCTGATCATTTTCCCATTTTTTTGGAATTTATTAAGACCAAATTGGCATCCACCCTTTTTTGGTTTGAAAACATCTGGCTTCAACATCAATCTCTCATCCCAGCAATTTTTTTTATTTTTTATTTTTTGATAAAAGAAAATATTATTAGATAAGTCATAAGAGAAAGAAAGAAGTAGAGAAACAGAGGATAAGAAATCCTCCATAGAGAAAAGAAAAAAATACAAAATGAAGAACAAACAAGAAAGCACATAAGCTAAGCCAAGTCACCAATCACTTTTCATGTCTGACAAAGAAAACCATCTGAAATAGCCTTAGTTGAGCAACATAGAGAGGCTAAGAAAAACACTTTATCCCAAAGACAAAGAAGTGGCAGAAATTTGTCCTTGAAAATTCTGACATTCCTTTCCATCCATATGCACCAAATTGCAGGATACATTGTACATCCCCAAAGGGCTTTTCCCTCTTCACTTCTCCCAAAACCTCGGAAATGACATAAGAGAAATTGCTCCAAAGTCCAAACTCTGGCTGGACAGATCCAACACTCACCAAAAATACCAAAGCCTATACCACAAATATCTAGCACCTGAATATTGTAAAAAAAGTGGCTGCTAGTCTTAGAATCAGAGGAACACAAAAATAAACATTAGGAGAGAGATCTTTGTGTGGTCTGTGAACTTGCACCAAATCACTTGTATTAATCCTATTAAGTATTGCGGTCTAAATAAAAGACTTGACCTTAGAGGTGGACTTGGACTTAAAAGAGCGGATAAGTTAGAAGAAAGTTGTCCCTGTTTGGAGAATAATTTAGGAATAAAAAATTGGATTATTTACTGGAAAACACTCTAGAGGAGCCTAAAGTCCAAATCCTACTATCTCCCAAAGAAGAGCATTGAACATTGTCAAGAAAACCAAAAGAAGATTCTAGTTCCAAATTTTGGGTTTTGGCAGGATTCTGAGGGAGATTGTAGCTCTTGACAAATTTTGGATACTCTTTTTATTTTAGGGATGAAAGAAGAAACTATAATTAGGAAAAAAGGACAGAAAGTACATCTTGGGTAGGATAAGAAATTGTCCTATGTAGAAAAATGAAAAGAAAAATGATGAGTCAAAGTGGCTTAAAAATGCTATGAAGTTGGCCAATCTCTTCGCATATCAATAAATTGTGGGGGAGGTCTAACTTTTTAAAGGTGGCTAGAAGAGCTGGTTTGCATAATGAGTTTAAGGAAGTCTTTATCAAGGACAAGACAAGTCGGAGGCAGAAGTCTAGGATGCAGTGGGGCAAGGATGGGGATACTAATTCCATATTGTTTCAAAGGATGGCTACTGGAAGAAAAAGGAAGATTTTGATAAGGGAATTAGAATTGGAGAATGGTAACCATGTTAGAGATGTGAATGAGATTTCAGAGAAGAGATATCTATTATCTTTAGGAATCTTTATACAATATGAAAGGGCTATCTAGCGTACTCCCTCTCCCACAATAAAGAAAGAGGGGAAAAGGAAAAAAACTTTGTAATCTTATCCTCTTTAGTGGCAATGTGTGATTTTGGTAGTTCTCTAGTGCATTTAGTTGGAATGGAATGCTTGCATCTTTAAGGGCGTCTCTCTCACCCTAGATTTGTTTTTGGTTAGGATTGTGTTTATGGCTTCTCTCTGGTGCTATGCTCTTGGATGTTTCAAAAGATTTGGCAGTCTTGCTGCATTTTCTATTCTCTCTTTTCCTTGTTTTTTTTTTCTTTTTCATTTTTTGTTTAGTTTTTTCTTTTTCTGTTATGGAGGATAGCTTATCCTCCCCTCAGTTGTACTTTTACTTCTTTCTTTCTAATAAATTTTCTTTCTTTATGAAAAATAGTTGTAAAATTATGACCGCTTTCTTCACTTTTCCTACTTAACAATTTTCAGGTCGGTGATACTCCACAAAAGAGAAAGAAAGGCATACTTGGGGCTAAAGCTGGTGATAAAGAAGTAAAATCATTGCTTTGCAACTATGCTTTGTGCTTAGTTACTTGCTTTATGCATTGTGTTAATTATCCTATGGCTTGGGATGCAGTTAGCGTGTTGTGAAATGTTTATGATAGAGACTGAAATACTAAGATGTTTATTGAATATACTCATGTTTACTGAATAACTTGCTTGAGAGAGTACCTCTCAGCTCTTTGATTTAAATAGAGAAGATACAAACTATAACCCTTAATTATAGGGATTCATAATAATTACAGATTATATTCCTATTCTATTAATAGGAAGAATATCAAAGATAATAATTACATAATCAAACCATATCAACACTCATTAAACCTAACAGCTATACAATCAAAACATATCAGCACTCCCCCTCAAGCTGGTGCGTAGATGTCATAAGTATCCAACTTGTTGCAAATATAAGTTACCCTTGGAGCCCGAAGTGACTTAGTGAAGATGTCAGCCAGTTGATCATGAGAGTTGACAAACAAAGTAATAATATCCCCATATAGGGTCTTGTCACGGATGAAATGGTAATCAATCTCTATATGCTTCGTCCGCTCATGAAAGACTGGATTGGAGGCAATGTGTAATGCTGCTTGATTATCACAAATGAGCTTCATAGGACCTATCTGACAAAACTTCAATTCTTGAAGCAATTGTTTTAACCATATTAGCTCACATGTGGTTAGAGCCATAGCCTGATACTCTGCTTCTGCACTTGATCTTGCAACTACACTCTGCTTTTTGCTTTTCCATGAGATAAGATTGCCTCCAATGAGAACACAATATCCAGAAGTAGACCTTTTGTCACTAGGAGACCTTGCCCAATCTGCATCCGAATATCCAATAATATTTGTATGTCCCCTATTCTCATAGACAAGCCCTTTTCCGGGGGAGCCTTTGATGTATCTCGAGATTCGAACCACAGCATCCCAGTGAGCATCGCAGGGAGACTTAAGAAACTAACTTACAACACTAACAACGAATGAAATATCTGGTCTAGTCATGGTCAGATAATTTAATTTTCCCACCATTCTTTGGTATTTGCCTGGATCTAGGTAGGGCTCCCCCTGTTCTGTTGAAAGCTTGACATTCGAATCTATATGAGTCTCAATGGGTTTACAATTAAGCATTCCAATCTCTTCCAAAATATCAAGTGTATATTTTTCTCTGGGAAATAGCAATACTTGTTTTAGACTGGGCTACTTCAATGCCAAGGAAATATCATAGCCGACCTAAGTCCTTAGCTTGAAAGTGTTGAAACAAGTGTTGTTTGAGGTCGTTGATACCTTTATGATCATTACCAGTAATCACAATATCATCCACATAGACAACAAGATAGAGGCATTTATTGGATATAGAATGTTTATAAAAAACTAAATGATTAGCCTCACTGTGAATCATACTGAATTGCTGAGTAACTTTGCCAAACTTGCCAAACCAAGCATGAGGAGATTGCTTTAAGCCATACAGAGACTTATGCAATTTGCAAACAAGACTTGACTCCCCCTGAGCAACAAACCCAGGTAGTTGCTCCATGTAGATTTCTTCCTGTAAGTCACCGTGTAAGACGGAATTTTTTAATGTCCAACTGATGCAATGGCTAGTTATTCATGGCAGCCATGGATAAGAAGAGGCTAACAGAAGCCATTTTAACAACACGAGAGAAGGTATCACCATAATTGAGACAAAAAATTTGAGTGTACCCTTTAGCCACAAGACGAGCATTCAACCTATCCACCTGTCCATCTAGGCCAACTTTGACAGTGAAGACCCACTGACAACCAACTATAGATCTCCCAGGGAGAGAGGGAACAAGAGTTCATGTGTGGTTGGATTCCAAGGCTGTCATCTCATCAATCATAGCCTGTTGCCATCCTGGATGGGATAGTTCTCCCTGAACATTTTTAGGGATAGAGATGGACGACAAAGCTGAAACAAAAGCACAATGGGAAGAAGACAAACAATGATAACTGAGAAAATTATAAATGGGATGAGGGTTACGAGTTGAGCGTGTACCTTTATGAAGGGCAATAGGTAAATTAGCAGAAGGCGTAGGTAGGTCCGGAATAGGTGGAGATGCTGGAGCAGAAGATGAATCATCGGGGTCTAGAACAATAGTAGCCTCAGGATCCACAAGGCGAGGACAACGCTGATAAATGAGAGGATACGATTGGAGAGAAGTGACTGGCTCCAGAGGATGGTCCGTTACCTGTGTAACTGGAGAAACAGAGACGGGAGAATCAAAAGATGGTACGGGCTAAGCCGGAGAAACAGACTCGGGCTCAATGGGTGATGCAAAATAAGGAGTGTCCTCGAAGAAAGTGATATCGACAGAGATATAAAAACGATTTGTGGAAGGAGAGTAGCACTGATACCCCTTCTGGACACGAAAATAACCCAAAAAGATACATTTAATAGCACGAGCAGAGAGTTTATCAAGACTTGGAGAAAGATTATGAACAAACAAATAGAGCCAAAAACACGAGGGGAAACAGTATAAAGGGGATCTTTAGGACATAAAAGAGAGTGAGGAGTCTGATTATCCAAAACAGAAGATGGCATACGATTTATTAAATAACCAACAGTAATAACAACATCACTCCAGAATTTTAAAGGTGCATGAGCATGTAATAAAAGAGTTCAAGCTGTTTTAATGAGATGACGATGTTTCCGCTTGGCTACACCATTTTGTTGAGGTGTATGAGGGCAACTAGATTGATGCCTCATACCATGAGAAGTCATAAAAGAAGTAAACGGAGCTGAAAAATATCCTTTTGCATTATCACTTCGCAAAACATGAATAGGTTGTCTAAACTGAGTATGAATTTCGGTGCAAAAATTGTGGAAAACTTTAAACAACTCCGAACATTCTTTCATAAAAAAAAGCCAAGTACAACGGGAAAAATCATCAATAAAGGTAACAAAATACCTATACCCTAAGACAGAGCTGACACGACTAGGACCTCAAACATCAGAATGAATAATATGAGGAGACTCTGCTCGACCACGAACTTTACTTGGAAAGGATGACCGAACATATTTCCCAAGTTGACGCGACTTACAATCTAGAGAATGCAGATGAGAGAGATGAGAAACCATCTTCTTCAATTTATTTAGACTCGGATGACCCAGACGTCGATGAAGGAGACTAGGAGACTCAGCGGCAGCACATATGGTTGAGGAAAGAGGCTGAAGATAATAGAGACCACGTGATTCAAATCCTGCTCCAATCGTTTGTCTTGTATTTTGGTCCTGTGTACGGAAAGAATCAGAAGTAAAGGTTATGGAACAGTTGTGAGATCGAGTCAAATGACTAATAGAAATTAAATTAAAGGAACAATTAGGTATAAACAAAACAAAATTTAAGGATAAAGATGGAAGAGGTGAGGCTTGACCAATACCAATGGCGATAGTCTTAGAACCATTAGCAAGAGTAATATGATTGGTAGATGACAATATCAGAAGCATCAATATCCAAAATCCTGGAACCAACAGGCGAAGAGTGAGAGAGACAAACCGTAGAATTACCAGCATGTGTTATAATAGTTGAAGATATTACAATAGTTGAAGATAAGACTTGTTGGGTAGCCTTAAGCTGAAGATACTCCTTATATTCACTGGCCAAAAAGAAATTCGGACTGTCAGGCTCAAATATCTTTTCCTCCACACCAGATGCTTGAGTTTGTGTAATAGCAGCGGTCTTCTCAGGGAAACCATGTAAAGAATAACAACTGTCTTGAATGTGCCCTAAGCGCGTACAATAAGAACACTGAAGAGGACTGCCAAAGCTATGACCTTCTCGGCCACGATCGCGACCACGACCATAGCCTCCGTGGTTAGCTGAAACAAAGTTGAAGAATCCGAGATGGGTTGAGAACCAAACCTAGAGGTGTCCTGTGGCGAAGGACCTTGGAGTAAGCGATCAATGAGCGCATCCACCTAGGGATGTCAACGGGGCAGGGCGGGGGCGGGGAGTACTCCCCCGCTCCCCGTCCCCGCCTCCCACATTTCCCCGTCCCAGTCCCCGATCCCCGCCATGGGGAACTTTCTTCCCCCGTCCCCGTCCCCGCGGATCCCCGCGATCCCCGCATATCCCTGCCACCTTTTTAGGATTTGTGCTATTTGCTTTGCTGCTCAGAACGTGAAATTATGATTGCTTTGGGAGATGCGTGTAGAGTTTGCAAAAATAAAATAAAAAAATTAATATTTGATAAAAAATGTGAAAAGTCAAAAATGTTATTAATATTTAAATATATAATATATATAATAATATATATAATAAAGGGTATATATGTAATTTATTCGGGGCGGGGGCACCGCAGGGCAGGGTGTATAGTCCCCGTCCCCGTCCCCGAATTATCCTCGGGGAAATTTTGTTCCTCGTCCCCGTCCCCGTCCCCGCAGGGAAAAATTCCCCGCTCGCGGGGCCCCGAATGGGGCAGTCCCCGCGGGGATCCCCGCTCACAAATATGAATTGACATCCCTACATCCACCGTAGGAACATGTGTATTTGTTAAGGCTTGATTTCGAACAAACTCAAAATCCTTATGAAGGCCATGAAGAATAAACACCATATGCATATTATCAAGTTTGTCTAACACTTTGGCAAGAGTATCACCTGTTAAATTTAATTTAATTGCTTTAATAGTGGACTGTGCTCTGTTCAGATAGGAGGGTAGATCATGATCAGTCATTTGAAGGGTAGCTAGACTATGAACAGAATCATACAGACGTTGAATGTCATTAGAATAAATGCTCTGAGCTTTCTTCCAAATATCACAACATGTTATGTAAGACCGAAAGTGCACCAAAAGCTTGGGATCAATAGATTGCCATAATAAGGATACCAGTTGATAATGAACATGTTTCCATTCCTCCTGCTTACTAGCAGGAATATCTTCAGCCTTCTTAGTGAGATGGTTAGAGAGACCTTGGCTTAGAAACCACACATCGACAACATTATACCAATAAAGATAATTTTTACCATTGAGTTTCTCTGACATTATAGTAGGGGAGCTAGAGAAATCAAAAGAGATCAGACTCTTCTTGGGAGCTTCAGCCGTAAGGACGACAACAGGGAAAAAAGATTCAAGGATGAACAGTACATATGAGCCAAAACAGAGGGAACCCAGTAAGGAGCAATGTGAAAACTGACGGTTGAACACCAAAACAGGACCAGGAAGCGCCAGCTAGTTGAACGGCATCGACAGCATGGTGATCTGATGACGGGAAGGTGGCGCATGGACTTCACGTGCCATCAGGATGCAGTGGCGGTGTGGGTGAGTGGGGACAGCTCTGGTGATGACACTCGGAGGGAAGACTGGTCCGAATGGTCTGAAACACACCGTGCCTTCACCTTTGTGGTTGGGTCTTGAAACAGAAGGTCTAGCCTGACAGTGGCTAGACATGAAAACATGGGAAAGTAAAAAGAAAAAGGGGAGGAAACAACCCCTCAGAACCTTGCTCTGATACCAACTTATGTTTACTGCATAAGTTGCTTGAGAGAGTACCTATCAACTCTTTGATTTAAATAGAGAAGATACAAACTATAATCCCTTGATTGTAGGGATTCATATTAATTACATATTATATTCCTATTCTATTAATAGGAAGAATATCAAAGATAATAATTACATATCAACACTCATTAAACCTAACAACTATACAATCAAAACATATCAACAAATATAACACTCAAATAGAGAGTAAACTCCCTCTGAGTTACAGGATAAATACTAGATAAGGATTGAAATAAAGTGGATAAAAATAATAACAAGAAGGCCCCTAGACACCAGGGGATCCTCTTCCTGAACCTTTCCTATTCACTCAAAGTATGCCTCCCTTCATAGGCCCCCTGTAGTCCTCTTTTATTCATATTTTTGGTGTATATTTCCAATGCTAATTATTTTTCTCGTCATTCTAACTTCTAATGCTTATTCTCAATGCTAATTATTGTTCTCTTATCCCAATACTAATTATTGTTGTCTTCATTCTAACTACTTATGCATATTCCCAATGCCAATTATTCTATTATGCCTCTGCCTCTCCTATCTCTCCCTCTACTGTTTTTGGAATAAACACCTCTCCATTCTCAGGCCCAATAGAACTAGCCCTATTCACATGCCCAACAGAACCTAGTCTATGCTTCCTCCTCTTGTACACTTGGGCTAAATGTGTATCAGTTACTGAAAAGATGATTGGTATCTGCTATCTAGTTTGCCGGTATATCTGTTATCCTAATATTTTTTTAAATTTTTTATAGTTAATAATCTGTTGTGGAATTGTTGCCACTTGCCATCCAAAGCACTGCAAAATTCTAGGCTCTTAGGGATAATGTAGTGAGAGCAGGTATTTTCTATTACAACTGTGAAGGACCAACTCTCTTAATAGCTTAAGCTGTTAGGTGGAGGCTTATGAATGACTTTATCTCTACCAACAAACAACTGATTTGACACCTCTCTCTTTCCTCCTGATAATATATTTTTCTTTTATAAGGAAAAACAACAAATCATGACACAGTATGAGCCTTTATATTGCATTGCATAATAAATATATTGATGTTTCCCTACATAAAGGTTCCTAAATATATGCAAGTTCCAAAAAAGAAAATACAGAAATGATGCAAGTATAAAATCCAAAAATAGGGCTTGATGTATACTAGAAAGCCGATTATGGGGGGGAAAAGGATCTAAGAAAGGAGACTTCCTGTCACACCTAGTCTTGTTATATAACTCTTATACTCTTGAAGGCCATCAAAGGGCATAAGAGTAGGAAGGCAAAGAACTTGTTAAATTGTAAGGGACTTATAGAAGTTGTTAAATTCTTTATTTAGTCGGATTCCATTAAGCTCATATGCTAGCTTGTAAAACGCACTTACTCTTATGGTTAAGTATTATCTTTTCATTTTTCTTGAATGATTCTCTATCCTTAAAATAGAAGAGATGCACTTCCTTTAATTACTTAGTGAAAATAATACAGGAATGTTTTTAACTTAATCTAAAAGAAATTAATCCTTTTGAAAATAAGTATAAACAAGGCATATGCAAAGCATGGGTTACTTAGGAGAAATGAATCTCCTTGAATCTAAGAGATGACTAAGGCATATAAAATTTGTGAATTTAAATCTTATTGTTATATGATGAATTCCCACAATGTTTCTTACTCTAGTTTAGTACCCATAATTTAGTATTCCTTTAAAAATTTATTGAACCTTTACCATGTAGTTACTAGTACTTAATCATGAGGGATTAAGAAACTTGACCCTAAGGGGGTTTGGTTCAAGGTTTGAAAAAACATTCCCAGGAATAGCATGCCCAGGAATGATATTCCTAGGAATGGTATTCCTATGAATGATGATTATTACGTTTGGTTAACTAAAAACTTCCCTGGGAATGACTCCAACCGCCGGCCACAGTAGTCGAAGTCGCCTGCAACTATCAACCTCTGGCGGCGGCAAGGGTGGTTGGATTCCGGTGACCAGGGCGGTGGTTGAAATAATCAAATTCCGGTGACTGGTGTGGTGGCTAAAGTTGTCGGTTATTGTCAGCGGTGGCTAGATTCTGGTGACTATCGCGGTGGTTGAAGTTGCGGCGGAGGCAAGGGTGGTCGGTGACAGGTGCGGTGTCCGAAGTTGCTGGCCATGGCCAACTGGCTGCGGTGACAGGGGTGGCTGGATTCCGATGATTGGCCTCCGCGGACTGTGGTCGATGTGGCCGATGACAATCACCGACAATGACATGGTGGTTGTTGGTTAATGACATGACGATAGAAGGATAGATATTTTGGACATTTCACATGGCAAAAATATTCCCATGCCATGGGAATGTTGCAAATCCACCTTCCCCCATGGGAATGACAGTGTGAGAATGTTGGTTAAAAATCATTCTCGGGAATTATTTGTGGATGTGAATATTTTTTCAAAACTTGTACCAAACATGAGAATCTAACATTCCCATGTAAAGATTCCTAGGAATGAAAAAACAATCCGCGAACCAAACACCCTGTAAAGGGGTAATTAACCTAGAGATTGATTTACTTAGTGACCTAATATGGCCATTATGACCTAGACTTCACATTCAAGGCCATATACATACTCTATGGGTCATTCAAGCTATCATTCTTCATATTATTTCATATCTATAAATATAGGAGGAAGATAATGCATACATGGCATTCACACAATGGTTAACATACATGACGGTCTCTTAATAGTGGGGATGTGACACTTTCCAAAATCCAAATGACAACTCCTTATAAGATTTTTAAATATGAGAGCCATCACCATCCTGCAACGTGAGAAGAGGATAGAAAGAGGTATAAAATTGAGATAAATCTCTCCAGGGACTCACTTGGGCAATGTTAGAGCTTTTAACCAAGGATTCTTTACAGTTAAATCTTTTGTGGAATAGGGGTTTTCTTAGCTTCCTTGTGGCTTCCAGCTAATTGATTCTATGGGGGATTTTCTTTGTCACATATTCAGATGGTTTTCTTTTGGGTATTTCTGATCTGCAATGAAGACCTGACATTCCTTGAGTCTAAAATCTTTATAAGTGAAAATAATCTGGCTAAAAGGAGGAAAGATAGTGGCCCAAAAATTGTCAACAGCTGGTATTGGGAATGCTGCATCTGAAAATCACCATCTTAAAGGGGCTGATTTGCTTTTTGGAGCTGATGTTCTTTTTTGGTGCTTGATTTTCTTTCTAGAATGGTTTCCTATCCTCCATCTGTGTACTTCTTTTCTCTCTTGTGACGTAACTTGTACCTAGGTTATTATAATTTGCCAACATTTTATGCTGAATTTTAAATTGTCAAATAGCACCATGTATCTATTAATTTAGTCAGTAGTCCTATTTATGTTTCATTATATGCTTGATTATATAGTCTATCATCCGAAGTAATCTACAATATGCTGCCTTGAGTGCTCTGAGAAGACTTCCTTTGGATCCTGGAAATCCGGCATTTCTGCATTGTGCCGTACAAGGGTAAGTTACTCTTATATCTAACATTTACTAATTATTGCATGGAGCTCCCTAGTTGTACTTCCCTTCTTTCTGTCTTATAATATTGATTGTTTTAATAAAAAAGTTTTTGACATGTGGCTCTATTGCTCAACGTTTGTATCTGATCTGTTTTATGAAATCAGAAACTGATGATAATTTGTTTTGCATTGTTTGTTTGTGTGAATGTTTGGGATATGATTTTTAATTGAGCAATGAGTATGCCTTCAAGGTCTGGGGAAGATCCTGCAGTGTTGTTTAGGCATCAGGAATAGGAAGCAGGTTAAAATTTTAAAGATATTTGCAATCGTTTGGAGAATATGGTTGGAGTGGAATGCTTGGAATTGTGAAGAAAATATAAATTCAAAATTAATACCATGGCATTTTTTTATTCTTATTTTATATAAAAGAGGAAATATTACTAGTGAGAAGGAAGAAATGTTTTAAAAAATAGGAGGATAAGATATCCTCCTTAGCAAAGGCTCAAAGTTGAAACATTGAAAAGACAAACCGGTAAAAACAAAAAGCTTTCCAATCCCTTTGTATCTATACTAATATATAAAGCCAACACCTTACATGCTCTCACCTAATTTTAAAAATCAAAAATATAAACCCTACCAAAATAGGATCACACCCTTCTCCCTCCTGTATGTAGCCATGTACTATCACTAAGACTTGTCTTACACCCACTTTTCACTTTTAGGAATTTTCAAAAAAAATTCTACAGATAATTTTCTAGTCAGTCTTCACTCAGTTTTTAAACTTTTAAATTATTGAAAATAAAATTTATTTTGTATTTATACCTGTGTAAAGAATGAGAGAGATTGGAGAACTGTACCCAATATAGGTGTAGGCTATGTATTTATATAGATAAGTAGACTAGCAATAGAGTGTAGTACAAGATAGTAGAAGATAGCCTTACACACACTAAACACGTGTGTAATACACTACTCCTATGCTTAACACTCCCCCTCAAGTTAGATCATATATGTTAATTATGCCCAACTTGTTACAAAGGTAATTAACCTTCTCGCATTAAGTGCCTTAGTGAAAATGTCAGCTATTTGTTCGCCAATTCTAACATGTCTTGTAGACAGAAGTCCCTGTTGGATCTTCTCCCAAATGAAATGGCAATCAGCTTCTATGTGCTTAGTCCTTTCATGAAATACCGGGTTCGAGGCAATGAGAATGGCAGCCTGGTTGTCACACCACAACTTCATAGGCAGGGGAACCTTGAGCCCGATCTCATCAAGTAAATCATACACCCATAATAATTCACAAGAGGTTTGGGCCATTGCTCGATATTCAGACTTTGCACTTGACCTTGTCACTACGCTTTGTTTCTTACTTTTCCAATAAATCAAATTTCCTCCAAGAAACACACAATAGCTAGAGGTTGATCTTCTATCTATAGGACACCCTAGCCCAATCTACATCATAATAACACTTGAAGTTGAGACTGATATTGAATGAAAATTACTTGAGAGTAATGACTCTCAGCTGTTCCTTTTATATTGAATCATTTACAGACAGTATGATGAAAATACTAATGGGACTTCCATGGTAGGACACTTACAGATAGATATATTCTCTGCTTTAGACATGTTAGAGATAAGGTATTAGCTTTACAGATAGTCTAATACTTTACAGAGGATAAAGACTCTAGTCACTCAACAATAACCTTTCACTCTGCAATGCCCATTATCTTTGTAAAGAATCCCACGCCCTGGGGCTCCTTTCAAATATCTCAGGATCTATAACACTGCATCCCAATGAGAATCTCGAGGGATGACATGAACTAACTGACTACGTTTACTGCGAAAGAGATGTTTACACGCAAGGTAGTTAAGTTTGCCAACCAACTTCCTATACCTCTCGGGGTCTGATAGTAATTCTCCATCACCTGCATTAAGTTTCACATTTGGAACCATCAGAGTATCACCAGGTCTAGTTCCCAACATATCGACATCAGAGAGTAAATCAAGGACATATTTCCGTTGAGAAAGGAAAATGCCCTTTTTGGTTCTACTGACTTCAATTCCCAGGAAAGACTTTAAGGGGCCTAAGTCCTTTGTCTAAAATCTGGATTAAAGGAAGCTCTTGAGTTTTGAGATGCTAGAGGTATTGCTTCTTGTTATCACTATGTCATCAACATAGACAACCATAAGAATGTGACCTCCCTCAGATTGTTGGTAAAATACCGAGTGATCATAGCTGCTCCTTTTCAGGCCAAAGTCACAAACTACTTCACTCAACCTCCCAATCCAAGCCCGAGGAGATTGTTTCAATCCATACAATGATCGTTTGAGTCGACAAACGCTCCCACTCTCCCCCTGAGCAGCAAACATAGGTGGTTGCTCCATATAGACTTCCTCATGCAAATCACCATGAAGGCATTCTTAACATACAGTTGATGTAAGGACTAACAATAAGAAGCGGCCAAAGAGATGAACATGCGAACAGAGGCCAATTTAGCCATAGGAGAAAAAATCTCAGAATAATCAACTCTATAAGTCTGCGCATAACCCTTGGCAACCAAGCGAGCCTTGAGACGAGCAATTGTCCCATCTGGATTGACTTTAACAGTATACACCCATTTGCAACCAATGACACGCTTGTCAAAAGGAAGAGGAACAAGGTCCCATATCTGGTTATGTTCCAAAGCCAACATTTCCTCTTCCATGGCATGTCTCCACCCATCATGAGCCAGAGCCTCAGAAAGAGTTCTAGAAACTGTGACAGCATCAAGAAGAGCAACAAAAGATTTGGGAAAAGGAGAAAGATGCTCATAATGAATAACAGAGGCAATGACATGGTGAGTGACACAAGAGTGTTTACCTCTTCGGATGGCAATGGGAAGATCTAGAGTCAGATCTTGCAACGAAGAGGCAGATAGAGGTGGTGAGTTAGTGGAGGGGCTAGGTACATCCATGAGTGCATCGCCTGAGGTGGACGGCGGATCACAAATGCGACGAACGTAGTCGAATAGGTGATCGAGGAGGAGTGCAAGAACCTCTTTATAGATAAGAATTTCTTCATCGTCGTCAAGGACAGGAGGGGAAGAAGGCTTGGCAAAGAACGAAGTGGACTCAAAGAAAGTAACATCAACGAACACTAAATACCGGCCCAAGTAAGGAGAGAAGCACCTGTATCCTTTTTGATGATGGGAGTAACCAAGAAAGACACATTCAAGAGACTGGGGGTGTAAGTTAGAAAGGTGAGGCCGAACATCCTGTACAACATGTACATCCAAAAATATGGGGTGAAAGGGGAAACAAGAGTGAGATGGAAGGAGAACAAAGTAAGGAACCTGACGCTGGAAGACAGAGGACGACATGTGATTAATCAAGAAACAACCGGTGGAGACAACATCAACCCAAAATTCATTAGGGACAGACATATGAAACAACAAGGCTCAAGCAACTTCCATTGGATGCCTGTTCTTGCGTTCAGCAACCCCATTTTGTTGGGGGGTAACAACACATGAAAATTGATGGATCATCCCATGTCGAATCATCTAGGACTTTTAAACTCATGGGAGAAATATTCTTTGGCATTGTCACTTCTCAAAATACGAATAGGTGAACCAAATTGAGTGTTAATCTCAGAACAAAAAGCAATAAATATAGAAAATAACTCAAAGCAAGATTTCATAAAATATAACCAAGTCATTCTTGAAAAATCATCCATAAATGTCACAAAGTGCCGAAATCCAGATTTAGAGGTAATGGGGCAGGGACCCCAAATATCAGAATGAACAAGTTCAAATGGGGGTGTAGCCCGCTTATTAACCCGTAAAGGATAAGGACTTCGATGGTGTTTAGCCAACTGACATGACTAACATTCTAAAATAGACAAGTGACTCAAACTAGGACAACTTCTTTTAAGACTGTAAAGAAGGATGGCCTAAACGACAATGAAGTTGAAAAGGATTGACTACACTCGAACAAGCAACGGGAACAGGCACCAGAGTCTAGCAGCACTCAAGGACGTACAGGTCATTTTGTTCACAACCCCTACCAATCACCCTCTTTGTCCCAAGTTCCTGAAAGACTCACGAGTTAAGAAAAAATTGAACACTACAATTAAGAGAACAAGTAATTTGACTAACAGAAAGTAAATTAAATGGAAATTGACGTAAACATAAGACGCGGGACAAGGGAAGGGTAGCTATGGGTGAAGCAGTACCGCTCCCAGCAATTGGAGCAGCCGAGCAGCGGATCCATTAGCTAGAGTAACACTAGGTAAATGAGAGGAAGGGATAAAGGATGTAAGAGTGCCTGTGTGGCCAGTCATGTGGTCGGATGCCCTTGAATCAATGACCTAGTTGTGGGAAAAGAAAGATAGACATGCAGTAGGATTACCTGTGTGGGCAACAGAGGCATTAGAGGATGATGGTAGGGTTGACCGAGAGGTTTGGAACTGGGTATATTGAGCAAACTCTTTTGCTATCATCATAACAAGCCTGACTGATGGGTTACTAGAAGTCTAGAATGGGCAACTTCATCAGTAGCAACATGAGCAAAGCGCTGCTGTTGGGACTGATTTTTTGGTTGAAGCTTCCAACAATTTTTTTTAATATGTCCAAGTTCCTTACAATAACGACAAATGAGAGGTTCACCACGCGGATTTCCAGTATCATGGCTTCCACTTCGACCACCACGAGTTCCACCACGACCACCACGAGAACTATCTCCTTTAAAACTGGAACCCATTGATGCAGAAGATTCAGTGGAAGCCGTAGGGCTGGGCTTAGAGAGTTCACGAGCAACCCAGAGGAGGCAAGAGTATATCTCCTTCATTGTCAGAGTACTAGAACCTGTCAAAATTTGAGACCAGGGAGCACTAAATTCATCACGTAATCCTGACAAGAAGCACATAACAACCAATTGTTCCTGCTAAGCTTGCATCGCCTTCACATCGGAAGTAATGGGAAACAAAGTGTTCAACTCCTCAAAAAGTCGCTTGAAACCCGTGTAATACTCACTGAGTGACTCATCCTTCTGATGGGCACGGTAAAGATCTTGAGTCTTTGTGTAGAGAAGAGATAAATCATCAGCCCCTGAAAAAAGAGAATGAAGATATTGCCATAATTCCTTTACAGTGTTGCAATGTGTAGTAATATCATCAACCCGAGGATCCAAGGTCTTCTGAATGAGGGAATACAACCGCATGTCCTCTCGAATTCACACATCTGCAGTCGTTGCATCCTTTGGACCATCCTGGCTAAGATGGTCTTCCTTGCCATGGCCTTTCAAATACATTTCAATCGCTTTTTTCCATTGAGGATAATTTGTGCCATCACACCGCTAGCCATCAACGATCCCGTCGGCCCTCCTATCGTCGCCGGACCGGTTAGTCTCCGGCAACCACCTGTTGGCAGCCTGTAAACTCAAATGACAGCCACAGTCGGCTGCCCTAATTCGCGAGTTACTGTTCACCTGAGTTTTTTTTTTTTGGTTTTTTAGGAGGAGAAGGTGTAGGAAGAAAAAAAAGCTGAAGGGCTCTTGATACCATGTAAAGAATGAGAGATTGGAGAATTGTATCCAATATGGTGAAGGTTATGTATTTATATAGATAAGTAGACTAGCAGTACAGTATAGTACAAGATAGCCTTACACACACTAAACATGTGTGTAATACACTACTCCTATGCTTAACAACCTGCATTGTGGCTGCCACTACTAATATCTATTTGGGGGACTCCCTTAAAGAGGCTGCGGGTCTAACACCTAAAAAGGCATTTGGTCTCATGACCCTGCTGGGTTGTTTTTGTGCAAATCTTTTTTTCAATTGCTAACTCATTCATTAAGTAGAGCTACTCCCCTTCTTTATAAATCCCTTTGGATTGGAGTACTTAGAATTCATAGTAAGGGCATGTTGCAAGTTCGTAGGTCACACAAGTCTCTCTCCCCTAATATGTGTTATGTGTCGTGCTTGTTCAGAATGGGTTCCACATCTGTTCCTATATTGCTCTGCTGCTTTCTCTTTATAGAATAGATTGTTTAGTCTTTTTGGTGAATGCTGGGTATGCCTTAGGTCCTTGGAGCAATTTGTTGACTAGCTTTAGTGGTTTTGATAGAAGTAAAGAGGCTAATTTTTTTATTGCAATGTGCAATCTTGCTACTATTTGATGCATTTAGTTGGAGCGTAATGCTTGTAGATTTAAGGATGTTTCATTGGCTTAGCATCTGATTTGGGATAAGATTAGGTGGTTGGCTTCTATTTGGTGCACATAGTCTTTTTAAGGGGGTTCCTGTAACAGATATGTTGAGGGATTGGGCAGCTTTGCTCCATTGATGTTTTTCCTTTTACTGTTATTTTATTTCCCCCTTTTCCGCTATAAAGGATATATATCTAATTATATTTCTGTACTATTAAAAATATTTAATATTTTTATGTATAATTATGTTATCTTGGTTTGACCCTGGTCTAACTGGTGGAATTGGTCCAACCATGACCTCTCTACCTTTCTGGTTTGCTGTTTGGTCTGGTTTCCAAAACTCTGGTTCACACAGTACATGCCTAAAATAATTAGACAAAGATGGCAAAGTTTCAAAGCAACAAGGCAAAGTAGAACAGATGCTCAGTAGTTAAAACATGAATCGGGGATAAAAGACATGAATTCAAGTACATTCCATTTGTTGTTCCAATTTTTTTAGAAGAATAATAGTAGAGTTTTTATGGAGATGTGCTTTATTTGCAATTGTAAGTGTCTTCCAATTGAGAGGACACTGGATTCTGCAAATTTCAAGAACCAGATCTTAGAGGAACAGGATAGTTCATGGCCTCTCTTTATTTGTTTGAGCAATTTTTTGCTTCTTGCTTTTCATTTTTTTTTTTTTTTTGAGGCTAGCATGAATTTTGCAATGTTTATTAGCTTTTTCATTCTCTGCTTCCTTGTTTCTGGTTTATAGTTCTTAGTACTAAGCAGAATTGACTTCAGGATTTCATTCGCTGATCCGGTTGCTGTGAGGCATGCACTGGAAATTGTTTCTGAGCTAGCTACAAGGGACCCTTATGCTGTTGCAATGGCCTTAGGTAACAGCGTAAATCTTCAGAGCAATTTCCCATTTAAATGGCAATGTAATGTTGGAACAAAATAGCCTATTCTCCTAACTCTAATGCTTCCCGGATATTCTTCTGCAGGAAAGCTTGTGCAGCCTGGAGGTATGCTGATTGGATCTTCATCATCTCTTGCTTCCTTCATTTCTTTTTGATCATTTGAATATGACATTGAATGTGATGTCTTCTTTATTCAGTAAAAACTAGTATGTAAGGACTGAGAACTGGTTCTTCAATCAGTAAAATATGTTAAAAGCAACTAGATTACTGTACATTTATCTCATAATTTTCAAGTTTAGTGTGTACATGGAGAGGAACTCCACATTACTTCAGGTTTTTGATATATCATAGAATCAAATTATAAATGCAAATTGTTTGCATACTTAGTTGCTGAGTTTTTGTGCTAACTACTTGGTTCCATAGTAAGAAATAAGGCTTTGTGGATTAATGACTATGCTTTATGTTGTTCCACCACAATTAGATTGTTTGGTCATGGTTTTTTGGTGTATGTTGCAGGGGCTTTACAAGATGTTCTCCATTTGCACGATGTTCTTGCAAGAGTTTCTCTAGCCAGGTTGTGCTGTACAATATCGAGAGCTAGAGCTTTAGATGGTTCGTGTATTCAAAAACTTGTGTTGTTGAATGAAAATTGATCCTTGGGGAGTTTAGGATGATTAAATTTCTGTTTCGCTTGCATGTACAGAGAGACCGGATATTAGATCTCAATTCAATTCAGTGCTCTATCAACTTCTGTTGGATCCCAGTGAAAGAGTCTGTTTTGAGGCAATTCTGTGTGTACTTGGAAAATATGATAACACTGAGAGGTGTGATTTATGCCATATAATAATAATCTCTTTACCTCCTATGTATCCATATCTTTATCTTTGATTGGCTAGGTTATAAATTCTGTGCAAGTTACTATGTTAACCTACTGTCTTGTGATTAGGTGGGATGTAACCTTATTATGTTTACATTTTCTAGGACTGAAGAGCGTGCTGCTGGGTGGTATCGTTTGACCAGGGAGATTCTCAAGTTACCAGATGCATCATCAAAGGAAAATTCTAAAGATAAATCTCAGAAGACAAAACGTCCACAACCTCTTATAAAGCTTGTAATGAGAAGGTTCAGAAAAAATATAACTCATTTGTGTAATTTGTGCCTGCATGTCTATTTTGTCTTGTTGAATTTTCAAGTCCTCAAACTTGGGTGAAGTAGAACTTGTCTAATCTTTATGCACATTGTCTATTATTTACTGCTCTTCAGGTTAGAGAGTTCTTTCCGTAGCTTTTCTAGACCTGTGCTTCATGCAGCAGCTAGAGTTGTGCAGGAGATGGGGAAAAGTCGGGCTGCTGCTTTTGCTTTGGGGTTACAGGATGTTGATGAAGGAGCTCATGTTAATACATTTGCCGAGGCTACAGATTTTAACGATTCAGATGAAAGTGCACATCCTGAAAGTAATGTTTATTTTATTTGTTTAATGATGCATGTTTGCATAGCATTATAAATATGGTTTGTGCCCATTTTTATTATTATAATCTATAGATAATTAGATATAGATATAGATAGTTACAGAGGTTCTTGATTATTAAATATCATAATATTTTTCCTAGGTGCTTCTATACTATTATCTTCGTGCTCTTCCTTTTTGGTTTCTTATGTTGTTCCTATGGTTGAGTTATTCTTTTTGGATTGGATTTTGAGGTTTTTCATGATGTTATATTTGTTGGATTCTGATTACTTTTGTAGAAAGAGAGACAGAGAGATTGAAAAATTCCTGTATAATGGATTCACTAACTAAATGATCCTTGTGTGTATTTATACTAATAAACTATGTTTAGACCAAGCAAAGTACGAGTACAATCCCTGTTTAATAGTTATAACATAATATTCTTCTCTAACATTCCTTTAGCTGGAGCATAGATGTTAATCGTGCCCATCTTGTTACAACTTACAAATACAATTTACCCTGTTCTGACAAAGAGCTTTTGTAAAGATGTCTGCTAGTTGTTCTCCAGTCCGCAAATGACCAGTTGAAATGAATCCTTGCAAGTTTTTCACAAACAAAGTCCACGTCAATGTGTGTGTGTGTGTGTGTTTTTTTTTTTTTTGGTTCATGAAAAACAGGGTTAGACGCAATATGAACTGTAGCCTGATTGCCACACCATAGTTGCATAGGTCTAGTGCTCCTGAAACCAATCTCATCAAGAGGCGTATCCACACAAGTTCAGATACAGTCTCAGCCATTGCTAGATACTCTGATTCACTGAGGCACTATGTTTTGCTTCTGACTCTAGAAAACTAGGTTATCTCCAATAAAATCACAGTATGCTGAAGTTGTCTCTTGTCTATAGGAGAACCACCCCAAGCTGCGTCAGACAGGCTTTCTTCCTCATTGTGACCATGATCACTGTACAATATGCCTCATCCAGGTTGCCCCTTGAGGTATTTTAGAAATTGTGAAATAGAACCCTAGTCATTCTTGGAGAAGACTTGAACTGATTTACCACACTCACAGAGAGATCTACATTAGGGCGTGTCACTTTTACAATAATTATGTTTACCAATCAACTTCCTTTATCGCTCTAGATCTTGGAGAACATCTCCATGATCTGCTTAAAGTTTCATATTAGGAATCATCGGAGTTTCCACATGGTTTGGTTTCCAACATTTGTTTCTTTAAGCAAATCAAGGATATACTTCCTTTATGAAATGAAGATAGCCTTCTTGCCCCAATCTACCATAGTACCTAAGAAATACTTTTAAGAGTACACATAATTTAGTGTGGAAATGTGTCTAAATATAAGATTTGATAATGATACCATGTCGAAACTAGAAAGAGATAGACATAGGCCCCGTTTGGATAGGCTTATGTGCAACTTATTTGAGTTTATCTACTACAATAAGCACTTATGAAGTGTTTTTATTCTATTTGGATGAGCTTATTAAAACAGCTTATGAAACCCTTATAAGTTGTTTTGGGCTTATTTTAGCTTATGAAAATAAGCCTTTGCAAAAGCTAAAAATAACTTAGGTGCTAGTTGTTTTTATAATAATTTTTGACAAAATTAACCTTAAGGAATTGACATAAATCATAGCATATCCCTCAAATGTACGATACTTATTCCAAGGGGTTTATGAAAAGCGCTTCTCGAAGTGTTTATCAAAACGTTATTTAGCTTATTTTAGACCGCACTTATGGCAATAGAGCTTATTAAATAAGCTCTGCCCGAATAAGTACTTATATAAGCTATTTATCCAAACGGGACCATAGAGAGAGTGGACTAGTGGAGAATTCCTGTATAATGGGATGCACTAATTTGATTCTAGTTAGGCTCCCTGTGTGTGTTATTTATATTAATAAATGTAGAGGGATTGGAGTCATTGGACAGCTTTGCTCCATTGATGTTTTTCTAAGCATAGTAGTATATTAAAACGAGCACAAGCAAAGCCTAATACTTATAACACACTAATGTTGTATTGTTCTTTGGCAATATTATTCTCTAACAACTTTTAAAAACTATATCTGTGCAATTGTATATAGATTGCAAGTTCACAAGAGGTCTCCATGATAACAGTTGCTGCCTTTTTGGAAGCCGCAGATACAATTGTGTGCTTTCATTTTCCAGTAACAAGTCTTACTTCCATGGTTTTGTGCTTGGTTACTTGCTATAAATCAAACCTACTTTGGACCCTCCACATGACTTCGTTGAAGCATTTAATTCCTATGCAAGGCTATATTCTCCTCCAATCCTTTTGCAGTATTGTGACTTACGTTGCTCATGTCAGTTTTTTCTGTATCTTCTTGTAAGCGTATAATCTGTATTGTTACATAATGATCTAGTTGATGCACAGTATAGATGAGTAGGTAGTCTTACTTTGTATATTGAACTATTATCTAACTGCATATGTAATTGATACTTTGATGTAGGCATCCGAAGAACTTCTTCAGTATCTAATGGAACTGCTGGCAGAGATACCATTGCAAGTTTATTGGCTTCATTAATGGAAGTGGTACGAACAACAGTTGCCTGTGAATGTGTTTATGTACGGGCCATGGTAATCAAGGCATTAATCTGGATGCAAAGCCCAATTGACTCATTTGATGAACTAGAATCTATCATTGCGTCAGAACTTTCTGATCCAGCTTGGCCAGCAGCACTATTGAATGATATACTACTCACTTTACATGCTCGTTTTAAGGTAAATGGACTATCTCTGATGAATGATATATCACTCTCTCAAGCACACACAGGTTTGTTCGACAATGCATTACCTGAAATATGTCAAGGACCAACTCTCCTAAAAGCTTAAGCTATTAGGTGTAGGCTCAAGATTAGTTTTATATCTCTAGCACGCCTCCTCACGCAAGAGTCCTTTAGGCTCGAAGCGTGGACAATGCACAAACCCACTTAACCTTGTGCTGAAATTCAACTTTATTTAGAAGAATGGAGCAACAAGGATCTAACTCCTGATCACTTGGTCATAGAGGCTCTAATACTGTGTCAAGGACCAACTCTCGTAAGTTGTTAGGTGAAGGCTTAAGATTGATTTTATATATCTAACAATGAGCAACCAATCTATGCTTGAATTTTAGCAATAGTTTTTCAATATTATAGATTAATATGCTAGCTTTCTTCATTTGCTCTTTTAACCATTGTGCCAAAATGTATAATGGAAATTGATCACATTTTACATTTTTTATTATACTTATCAGTCACTTAGATTAGGCTGCATTCTTGGATATACTTCTTTCAAGCTATAGATTCCTTATAGTTATCCTACTTTTATAAATTGAAGAATCTTGGAAAAGATGGACTTTGGACTTCTTCAGAGTTGATTTGTGAGGGAAGGTATCTATTGATCTGGTGGTGTTGTACTGTGTATTGTTTTGAAGCATCGGCCAAAGTCTTGTTTTTTCTCCCCCTTGCATACCCTGTATACATACTACATTAGATGGGGCTTTAGAGACATACAGTTATTTTGACTCATCTTGTCTTTTTTTTCTTTTGCATTGTGAAGTCGTCCGACAGCTTTGGAATCTACTTTTTGGCTTTTTTGAGGATCAATGGATTTGTCCATGGATCAATTTTTTCATATTCATTTTGAAGGCTTTGACAGGAAGGAGTGTAAAATTCTATGGCTTTGTGCTCTTTTTGTGGGGTTATGGTGTCTATGGATAGAACATAATGCATGAGTTTTAATCAAAAGTGTCTTCCCTCTTTTATGGGATAGAGATTTTTCCTTGGCTTTTGTTAGGAACCCAGAGGTTTCGAAACTAAAAGTGTATTCTAGAAGAAAGTGGGGTCACTGAAGGCTAAGCAATTAGTTAGTAAGAGTTAGTTAGGAGGATCAATTGTAACAGAAGTAACGGGATATATACGAAATGTAATAATGGAAAGTGATTCAGACAATAAGATTGTACAAATTGTTTTTCAAATGAAGGGGGAATTCGTCCCTTGGCAAAGTGAGACCCATTGGGTTTCCTTTGATACTCTTTCTCTTCTATTTTTCTTTTTCTTTCTATACCTCACTCAACTATTGGAGGATCCATCAATTGGTCCGACCTGCCGGATCTTGCGAGGGAGAGCCAATGTGAGCAACGACAATGGAGGTTAGGGTGGAAACTTTGGAGTCCTTGGTGGAGTTCATCAAGAAGCTGGCTTCACAACACATCGCACAGCTTGCGGAATTAAAGAAGACCATAGCCACTTCAGAAGAAATCAAGAAAATGCTCAAGAAGAGGATGCAGAAACAGGGAGTTGATTGGGAGGATGACGACGAAGAAGAGGATGAAGGTGGATCAGGGGGTAATCCCGCGTCGTCTAGCCAGAAGAAACGATGCGGGGTTGGTGCGGAGGAAAGTGTTACCTAGTCCAATGCCGGGAGTCACAAATGGGTCAAGAGAGTGGAACTACCCAGCTTTGAAGGAGGTGACCCAATCAGCTAGATTGCAAGAGCCGAGAAATTCTTTGAGGTGCAACAGATTCCCACGGCGGAGAAACTTCAATTGGCATTCGTGAGTATGGAAGGGGTGGCGCTACACTGGTTTTGATTTTGGCGCCAAAAGAATTTGGGTGCATCTTGGGAGTCATTCACTATGGAGTTGATCAGAAGATTTGGGGACAGAATGGGAGGTAGTGTGTTCGAAAAATTGGCAACCATGAGATATGATGATTTTGTCGAAGAATACGTGAGGGGTTTCAAGTCTTTGGTGGCCCAGACGGGCTCGATACAAGATGAGCAGCTTTTGGGCTACTTTCTTGGGGTTTTTGCCCTAAGTTACGTAGCAAGGTGCACATTCATGACCCTACGGAGCTTTTGAAGGCAATTGAATTGGCTCGTGGGTTTGAAGAAGATTTAAGGCTGACACAAGGTTGGGGGGGACACTCGAGTACGAGGTAATTCTCCTTCTATCCCAGCATCCCATTTTCGCCCTCCACCTAGTACAAATCCCTTCACAAGGTCCAGCTCTTCAGTTTCGATGGTGGGCTCTAATGTGCCCGCGAACTCAACGGTGGGGGAGCAACGAGCCCTGCTGGACAAGGGACCGCAATCAAGTGGGGGACCCCGTAAGGGGAATTCTGGATTTTTTGGCACTAAGCAGCTCCCTTATCAAGAATACATCAAGCGTAGGGAGGAAGGAAAATGTTTTCGGTGTGGGGACATGTTTTCTCCGGGTCATCGTTGTCCGGTTAAGAATTTACGGGTAATGATCCGTGGGGAAGATGAAGCGGAGGAGGTGGAGATAGAACACAAGCAGTTAGAAGTCAGTGGAGAAGAAGATCGTGAAACGGCCGAAAGCGAGGTTTTGGGCTGTCAAAATTTGGAACTTTCCCTGTGTTCTGCTAGAGGCATTGCTCAACCCAGAACTATGAAATTGATGAGGGATTCGGGAGGCACGAAGATTACAGTTTTAATTGATAGTGGGGCAAGCCACAATTTCATTGGCTCCTATATTGTCCAAAAACTGGGTTTGCAAGTCTCCATGGCTAGCACACATGCAGCCAAGATCGGGGATGGGTTCCAAAAGCAAACTCAAGGGTGTTGTCGGGGTTTGCAAGTCATGCTTGGAGATCACATTGTCAAGGAAGATTTCTTTGTTTTTGATTTTGGGGGTGTAGATGCTATTATGGGAGTAGCATGGTTGGCAACTCTAGGGAAGGTGTTGGCCAATTGGAGTGCCTCAAGCATGACATTCATGCAGAATGATGTTGCAGTATGCCTCCAAGGAGATCCACAGTTGGCCAATGCTAATGTTTCGATGAAAGCCTTACACAAATTAACTAAGGTAGAGTCCACCTCACTGCTCTATTTTTTTCTCTTGAACCGAGGGGAGATATGTCTAGAGAATGCCGAGGCTGAGGGAGAAATTGATGGGGTGGTAGAACAGCAACTGCAAGACCTATTGGAAAGCTTCTTTATTGTTTTCTCTACTCCAAAAAGGTTACCACCTAACCGAGGAGTGGATCATCATATTCCACTCAAATGTGGGGCTGATCCTGTTAATGTACGACCCTATTGTTACCCCCATGTGCAGAAGAATGAAATCGAGAGGTTGGTTGCAAAAATGCTGGAATCGGGAATCATTCAACCAAGTTGTAGTCCTTTTTCTAGCCCAGTTATTTTGGTTAAGAAAAAGGATGGAAGATGGCGTTTTTGCGTGGACTATAGGGCCTCAATAAGGCCACAATTCCTGACAAGTACCCAATTCCAGTTATTGGACGAGTTACAAGGGGCAGCTTTCTTCTCCAAGATTGATTTACGGGCAGGGTACCATCAAATTCGGATGCATGAGGCTGACATTATGAAAACCGCCTTTAGGACTCACCAAGGACATTATGAATTCATGTTTATGCCTTTTGGGCTAACTAATGCTCCAGCCACCTTCCAATGTGCCATGAATTCAATTCTACAGCTTTATCTTCGTAAGTTTGTCCTAGTTTTTTTTTTTTTTTACAATATCCTCATATACAGTAAGTCTTGGGCAGCCCATTTGCAGCACCTAGAGGTGGTCCTTCGAACATTACAGCAATCCCAATACTATGCTAATAAAAAGAAGTGTAGCTTTGGGAGGAGAAGGATTGACTAATTGGGTCATATCATCTCTCAGGAAGGGGTATCTATGGACCCACAGAAGATTGAATGCATTTTACAATGGCCAATCCCCAAGGATGTTAAAGCAGTGAGGGGTTTCTTGGGATTAACGGGCTACTACGGTCGTTTTTGTTAGAAACTATGGTAAGATTGCTAAACGATTGACTGACTTATTGAAGAAAGGAGCTTTCTTCTGGGATTCAGCTGCTGAGGAAGCCTTTAGAAGTCTGCAGAAGGAAGTAACCACCGCCCCGATGTTGGCTTTGCCTAACTTTAACCTACCTTTTTCCATAGAATGTGACGCTTCAAGGAAGGGTATTGGGGCTGTTCTATCACAAGGAAGTCAACCAATAGCTTATTTCAGCAAGGCAATCTCACCAACTTCCCTCTTCAAATCAGTATATGAAAAGGAGCTAATGGCATTGGTTTTAGCCATTCAACATTGGAGGCCATATCTGATTGGCAGAAAATTCACAGTATTTTCTTATCAAAGGAGCCTAAAATACCTGCTAGAACAAAGAGTGACTAGTCAAAACCAGCAAAATTGGTTGGCTAAGTTGATGGGGTATGACTTCGAGATTATCTATAAGCCTGGGGCTACAAACAGAGTGGCCGATGCATTCTCAAGAAATGGGGAGGAAGACATGGAGGTGTTAGCTATTTCTAAGCCATTTTGGCCTGATCATGATGAAATTGATAAGGAGGTAATGGCAAATGCTGAGCTGAGCAAAGTCATGACTGCCTTAGAGAAAGATCCTACTTCTCACTCACATTATACCCTAAAGCAGAATCACTTGTATTTTAAGGGGAGACTGGTTCTCGCCTCGGATTCTACATGGATACCGAAGCTTCTTCAGGAATTTCATGCTACTACTATGGGGGGACACTCGGGTATCTATAGAACTTACCGGAGAATTGCTCAGTCATTGTATTGGAAGGGAATGAAGGGCATTATTACTCAATTTGTGGCTAGTTGCCATGTCTGCCAACGCAGCAAGTACCATGTAGCTTCACCGGAGGGCTTACTCCAACCGTTGCCTATTCCCAATGCTATGTGGGAAGACATCAATATGGATTTCATTACAAGGCTGCCTAAATCTAAGGGGTTTGATACTATATGGGTGATTGTGGACATATTGAGCAAATATGCTCACTTTATCCCTATCAAACACCCTTACACAGCTCGCTCCTTAGCTGAAATCTTTGCAAAGGAAGTAGTACGCCTGCACGGGATTCCAGCATCCATTGTGAGTGACAGAGACCCTTCATTCATAAGTAATTTTTGGCAAGAGATCTTTAAACAGCAGGGAACTCAGTTGCAGATGAGCATAACCTATCATCCCGAATCGGATGGTCAAACTTAAGTCACTAATAGGACCCTAGAGACTTACTTGAGGTGCTTCTCAACCTAAATCGTGGGCAGATTTCATACATTGGGCCGAGTTTTGGTTTAACACCAGTTTCTAGGCCTCGGCTAAATGTACAGCATACGAGCTGGTCTATGGGAGGGCTCCTCCTTCATTCACTAGATTTATTCCCGGTGAAGTGATTGTTGAAGCGATGGGCCAAGATTTAAGGGATTTGAGATGAAGCATTGAGGCAGCTCAAATACCATCTCTCTCAGGCACAAAATCACATGAAGGAGTTTGCAGACAGACCTAGGCGACCCTCTAAAGTCCAGGTGGGAGATTGGGTTTAACTCAAGGTTTGCCCACACAGACAAGGAACCATTTGACGTCGCTTACACCCTAAGTTGGCTGCTCGATACTACGGACCATTTGAAGTGCTTAAACAGATAGGTACTGTTGCGTTCCAGCTACAACTCCCTGAGCAAGCTGGGGTGCACCCCATGTTTCATGTTTCCTAGCTCAAGAAGAGGTGGGACAGCAACCAGTGGAACCAACCTTACCCCCCGAATTACAGATTAGAGCAGAAGAGGTTCTTCCAGAGCAGTTGTTAGACAGGCGTCTAACTCTGAGGGATAATAACCAGGTGGTCCAGCTCTTGATCAAGTGGCAAAATCGACCTCCATAGGAGACTACTTGGGAGGATGCTCAATTCATACAGGAGCAGTTTCCTCAATTCAACCTTGAGGACAGGGTTCAACAGAGGAGGGGAGATACTGTTAGGAACCCAGATGTTCTGAAACTAAAAGTGTATTCTAGAAGAAAGTGGGGTCACGGGAGGCTAAGCAATTAGTTAGAAGAGTTAGTTAGGAGGATCAATTGTAACAGAAGTAAAGGGATATATACGAAATGTAATAAGGGAAAGTGATTCAGACAATAAGATTGAAGGGGGAATTCGTCCCTTGGCAAAGTGAGACCCATTGGGTTTCCTTTGATACTCTTTCTCTTCTATCTTTCTTTTTCTTTCTATACCTCACTCAACTATTCGAGGATCCATCAGCTTTCCATGTAGGTGTCTAAAAATTCATTGTTTAGGGGGTTTCTCTTACTGAATTACAAAGGTTTTGTAGAGCTCATTTGAGCTAATGTATATTTTATTTTGTTTCCTTTGTTTTGTTTTCTTTTCTTGGTTGTTTTAGGAGAATTTCTCATCGTCTTTCTTTATACTTCCCTTTCTAATATGAATTTTCTTGTCCCAAAACAAAAAGACATGGCTCAGAAAGAACAAGGATGCTAAAACTAGGGTAATGTGTGGTTTTTGATGTTCTTGTGTGTATCTGGTTAGAGTAGAAGCATCCATTTTGAAAGGCTTTTTTTTTACCATTGGGTTTAGGTGTTTATGACCTCACTTTGGTGTTCTGAACATGGTTTTTTTTTAAGGGAATATCCCTGTCTGATATGTAGAGAAATGTGGTGCAGTTTTGTTGCATTTTTGAGTCTCTTAGCCTCACTGTTTCTGTTTAGATAAGAGAATAAATAATTAAGAAAGAAAGGAGAGAAGGTACATTTGGCGGAGGATTAAAAAATCATCTTGTTAGAGATATAAAACCAATCTTGGACCTTTGCTTAACAACTTAAGCTTTAAGAAGAGTTGGTCCTTGACATGGTATCACTTGAAAGACATAATATGATTTAGACTAAGAGATTTGTGAAATGCTTGAGTGAATTGCACCCAGCACACTAGTATTTATATACACTTAAGAATAAATACAATTTCTGATTACAAGGAGATAAATGATAGCTATTTCCTAAATACATGTATTGATACAAACTAGGTACATGAATTGATAAGTTCATGAACCTAAATTAATTGCTACTAATTCCAACACTCCCCCTCAAGCTGGAGCATACAAATCAAATGCTCCAAGCTTGGAACAAATATATTGAATTCTTGGCCCCCTTAGAGACTTTGTGAAGATATCTGCTAGTTGATCATTGGAACTAACAGATCCAGTAATGATTTCCTTAGAAAGAACCTTTTCACGAACAAAATGACAATCAATTTCAATATGTTTAGTTCTTTCATGAAACACTGGATTGGAAGCTATATGAAGGGCGGCTTGATTATCACAATATAATTTCATTTGCTGGGTGTCTCCAAACTTCAATTCTTGAAGGAGTTGTTTGATCCAAATGAGTTCACAAGTGGCTGTAGCCATAGCCCTATATTCTGCTTCTGCACTAGACCGTGCAACAACATTTTGCTTTTTACTTTTCCAAGAGACAACATTCCCTCCAATAGAAACACAATACCCTGAAGTGGAATGCCTGTCAATTGGGGAACCTGCCCAATCTGCATCACAATATCCAACTATTTCAGTGTTTCCTTTGTCTTCATAAAGCAACCCTTGTCCTGGTGCCTTTTTAATATACCTCAGAATTCGTATCATTGCATCCCAATGATCAGTATGAGGGGATTGCATGAACTGGCTTACTACCCCAACTGCAAAGGAAATGTCTGGTCTAGTTATAGTGAGGTAGATAAGTTTTCCAACCAATCTCCGATATCTTTCTAGATCTGAATAAGGCTCCCCCTGACTAGGTAGTAATTTTTGATTTGGATCCATGGGGCTGTCAATGGGCCTACAATCCAACATACCAGTTTCTTTAAGTATGTCTAATGCATACTTTCTTTGTGAGATTGTGATTCCATTACTTGATTGAGCAACTTCAATGCCAAGGAAATATTTTAACTTTCCCAAATCCTTGGTGTGAAAATGGCTGAAGAGATGTTCCTTAAGTCGAGAGATTCTTTCATGATCATTTCCTGTGATGACTATGTCATCTACATAAACCACCAAGTAAACACATTTATTTGAAGAAGTATGACAATAGAAGACTGAATGATCTGCTTCACTTCGCTTTAGTCCAAAAGCCTGGACAACAGAACTGAATTTCCCAAACCAAGCTCGTGGAGATTGTTTAAGCCCATAGAGAGATCGTCGTAGTTTACAGACCAATCCAGACTCCCCCTGAACAACAAAGCCAGGCGGTTGCTCCATGTAAATCTCTTCTTCAAGTTCACCATGAAGAAAGGCATTTTTGATGTCCAGCTGATATAATGGCCAATGACAGATGGCAGCCATGGCAAGAAATAGCCGAACGGAAGTAATTTTTGCCACAGGGGAAAAGGTATCTCCATAGTCAAGACCATAAATTTGTATATAACCTTTAGCCACTAAACGAGCCTTGAGACGATCAATTTGTCCATCTGGGCCAACCTTAATAGCATACACCCAGCGGCAGCCAACAGGTTTCTTGCCAGAAGGAAGTGGAACCAACTCCCAAGTACCATTGTGCTCAAGTGCCTGCATTTCATCAATCATGGCTTGTCGCCATCCTGGATGGTCAAGTGCCTCATGAACATGTTTAGGAATGGAAACAGAAGATAAGGATGACACAAAGGAATAATAAGAGGGGGAAAGACGATGATAACTTAAAAAGTTATAAATAGGATGAGGATTATGGGTTGACCGGTTACCTTAAAAAGTTGCTCTGATACCAACTTGAAAGACATAATATGATTTAGACTAAGAGGTTTGTGAAATGCTTGAGTGAATTGCACCCAGCACACAAGTATTTATATACACTTAAGAATAAATACAATTTCTGATTACAAGGAGATAAATGATAGCTATTTCCTAAATACATGTATTGATACAAACTAGGTACATGAATTGATAAGTTCATGAACCTAAATTAATTGCTACTAATTCCAACAGTATCAAAGCCTCTATGACTAGTACGATCCTTGCCACCCCATTCTTCATAATTAAGTTAAATTTCAACACAAGGTAGGTTGGGTCTGTACATTATCCACGCTTCAAGCCCTAAGGGCTCTTGCATGAGAAGGCATGTTAGAGATATAAAACCAATTTTGGACCTTCACCTAATAGCTTAAGCTTTTAGGAGAGTTGGTCCTTGACAATCCTATATAGAAAATGAAAAGATTGCAGTGAGCCAAAGTGGCTTGAAAATTTAACAAAGTTGTCTAATCTGTTTGCATGTCAGTAATAGAAATTCCCTTGAAACAACCATGAGGAGTGCAGCCATAAAGACAATCCTATTGCATAGCAAATGTAAGGGCAAGGAGACACCCTTGAAAATATGGGCGCTCTCCAACGAAATACACTAAAGAACCGTATAAATCGAACACTGCCATAAAATCATAGCCTTCTCATTTATGCCGAAACCTTTAAAACGTTTGGTGTCTCTTTTCTTTTGGTTTGTCTATTTAAGAGGGTATCTTATGAAAATTATGAGGGGCTTTCTTGGTCCGGTCTGAGGGAGAGGAGAAGAGACCATGATGTTAATTACAGAGTTTGCTGCTTGGCTAGAAGATGTCTTGTTATCAGTCTTCCTTTTAAACTTTGTACAACTTCATGCAAGCAATATGTTCATGTCCTTTTGTATTCATGCATAATGGAAAGCATAAATTTTCCTTGCCTTAACAGTTATTTAAATTTTGGTTTGAAGGCTTCTCCAGATATGGCTGTTACTCTTCTTGAAATTGCAAGAATATTTGCTACTAAAGTTCCAGGAAAGGTTGATGCTGATGTGCTACAACTGCTGTGGAAGGTAAGTTTGTATATTTTTTTCACTTTGACAGCTTTTTGAAATTGTTATCTGTTTGGTTTGCATATGTTAATCATGGAATGTTGATAACTAGAGATAAATACAAACCATTAAACTTCTGAAGCAACACATCCCCACACAAGAGATGCATGCATGCACACAGATACCATGTTCAATTGTTCAATTTCAAGTTGCCTTGATAATTTTAACTTAAATAAATGATTGATTAAATGAATAATTTGTTTTCAGACATGTCTTGTTGGAGCTGGTCCTGATGGGAAACATAAAGCTTTAGAAGCAGTCACTATTGTTCTTGATCTACCACCTCCACAGCCAGGATCAATGCTTGGTCTTACTTCAGTGGACAGGGTGTCTGCATCTGACCCAAAGTCTGCTCTTGCATTACAAAAATTAGTCCAAGCTGCAGTAAGATTTGTTATTTCTCAGAAAACCTTCCATGTTCTTCAGCTTCTGTAATCCAATAATTATTTTGAATTAAATTTCTCAATTTTCTGACATTTGAACTTATGCTTTTAGGTATGGTTTCTTGGAGAAAATGCAAATTATGCTGCTTCTGAATATGCTTGGGAATCTGCAACCCCTCCTGGTACTGCATTGATGATGTTAGATGCTGATAAAATGGTAGCTGCTGCTAGTTCTCGTAATCCTACTCTAGCCGGTGCCTTGACTAGGCTCCAGAGGTGTGCATTCAGTGGCAGCTGGGAGGTATATATACCCATCTGAGTGGTTACCCTTTCTTTACCTGCTTATTGCCTCTATCACAAAATTTGAAGTGGTTTGTTAAATGGTATTACACTATATTATGGGAACATTAATATGTTTTATTATTATAGTATACTGTTAGTTGGCCTCCCCTAAGTATCAGTCTGATTCAACCACCGGGTTTATGTATTTGTGCATATTTTTACTAGATGGTTCATTTGTTCTTGCTGTTTAACTTAAATATTCTGTGTGTGCATCATCCTCACCTGGAACATAAATATTCTCTGTTAAATGGACATACAGATTCGAATTATTGCTGCTCAGGCTCTTACAACAATGGCAATTAGATCTGGTGAGCCTTTCAGGTTACAGATTTATGAGTTTCTGCACACTTTAGCACAAGGTGGTTTGCAGTCACAGTTCTCAGATATGCATCTTAGTAATGGAGAAGATCAAGGGGCTAGTGGTACAGGCCTTGGAGCTTTATTAAGTCCTATGATAAAGGTTCTGGATGAGATGTATAGAGCACAAGATGATTTGATCAAGTGAGATCCATCTCCTTATTTTGTGCTTGCTTCAAATTTGCTGATCTAGAGTACTAATGTTCATGAACTTCTGCTTATCAATAGGGAAATACGCAATCATGACAATGCTAAGAAAGAATGGACTGATGATGAACTGAAGAAACTATATGAAACCCATGAAAGGCTGCTAGATCTTGTTTCATTGTTTTGTTATGTTCCAAGAGCAAAGTATCTACCATTGGGCCCAATAAGGTACTGATTTATTTAAAGTGCATTCTGTATTGGTTGATCATGCAAATTACTTCTGTTGTATCTAAAGAAACTAGTAGGCTCTTAGCTTCTGCATACAGTGGAATGGGTCAGAAGTGAGGATGACTTGTCAAAATGGGCTGAGGAACTTCGTTTAGGTTTTTGAGTATCTATATTTTTTTGTAGTTTAGACTTTAGATCTTGCGTATGTAACACTTTGTCCATAAGTTTATTATGCATTTGTATATTGAAACCTCAGTGTATCTGTGGCTTGACTCATTGGCTTTGGCCTGTTTCAGAAGCAAATCTGATCTTTTTGGGTTTCTAATTTCTCTCAACCTGTTGGTTTCACTTGATCACTGCAGTCAGTGTATTTTTTTATATCTCATTGTTCCATTAATATACTGACATATTTCACTTTGTAACAAAAACTTATGGTGCCAAAGCAGTGTTTCAGATGTACTTATTGACATGCACATTTTGGGAAATGAAAAACAACTATATAAAGATAGTTGGAGCATTTAAGGACTGGGAGATCCGTGGGAATGGATATAATAGTTGAGCGTTGGATTTAGATGGAAAAGGCATATGTCTCAATTGTTTCTCAAAGTAGCTTGTTTTAAAGAATTAAAGATTTTCCTAATATCATTAACTATACTTGGCAATGAAGCAGCTGTTGCTAAACCATTTCTTTTGTCTGTTTATAGGTAGGGACTTGGACTGTTATTTATCTTGTGGTTTGTCAGGTGGTGTGTTACTAATTAGGTAAACTAGTTTAGCTTCTGAAGTGGACAATCTTCATGTGTTGTTTTCTTTGTCTATCCTTTGAGACGTTAGAATTTGTAGTTTTTGGTAGGCTATGTCATTTTCTGTTTAAGGGCCAACTACTCTTAGGTTTTGGCCATAATTTCTGAAATGGCATGAAGTCTGCCCTTTCATTATAATAACAGTTGCAGAAGTTTTAGAGCCTTGTTATTTTAATGGGAACCAAATTTGAATGCGGTTCCTATAATGGAAACACTCCTAATATACTGGGGGAGGCATTGTTACGCAGCCTGAGATAATTTACCTGGAGGTATTTGGAGTTTCTTATTGAGTCATTTACATTTAGTGAACAAAGCCACGTTGGAAAGATCGAATTTGGAAGTTCTTACAGTGTGGATATGTCTCTAGTGTGTTTATATAATTTTTTAAATTTAATGTAAATATTAATTTATTAATAGAAACAATAATTCTTTCAAATATTTATTATTAGTATTGACTCTTTTTTAATAAAAGAATTCATTAAGAGAAGAGAGAGTACAAATGGGAAGATCAGGAAAAAAGAATAAAATCAATAAAAGAATTCTTGTTAAGAATAAAGGAAAATGGTACCAATTCAATTAAGTATATGTTGAAATAAATATTAATTATGATACAATTTTTTTTTTTATTCTGTTGTGCATTTGTGGAAGTTTGAAAATATGAAATCAGTAAGAAAATATGGGATCTACTTGTCATTAATCATTATGATCTTCCATGTTTTGCTACCTAACCTTGTCAAATATAGTATAGTTTAACCATAAATCTTAGAATCTTGTGCACTGAGTCTTCCTAATCCGTGAAGGCGTGAATGCCAATTTTCAGTGCGCAAATTATCCTCAAATCCATACACAATACACGGATTCGTGACCTACAGCACAGTTTGGATGGGTGAATTGTTGATTCTTGTGTCCCTGGAAATTCATCTGTCTTTCTTTCTGCTAAAGGTGGGTAATGGTTCTCAAATTAGATTTTGGGAAGATAATCTGGTTGAAATTCCCTTTTCAGATGCTGTTCCTCGCCTTTATCGCTTTTTTTGCCCTTCATAATTCCCCCATCCAAAATTTCTATTTCACTTTGTTAGAGAGTAAGACTGTATGTGTGTGATATGAGTTATGAGCCAGGCTTGTACAAGTTGTGCTACTTTTTTACTCCACTCAAACTAGTGGTATAAAACTATAAATACACACATACAGGGAGGCTAACGATCATTGAGTTAGTGCATCCTATTCATTCTATCTATGCTCACTCTATTTCCTTTCTTCCTTGTATCAAGAGCTAGTTTCTGAACCTAAGTCAGAACCCAGGGTCTTGTTAATTGTCTTCCAAAATAAATTCAATTTTTTCCCTTTTCAGACTTGATCGATCTATTCCCTCGTTAGTCGATCCATCTTTTTTTCTAGTGCAATTGTGGTGTGATAATTAGGCTGCAATTCATATAGCATCAAACCCTGTTTTCCATGAGAACGATACACATTGAGGCAGATTGTCACTTTGTCCATGAGAAACTTCAGCTGGGACTTACTTCTACTAGACATGTGCAGACTAGGGAGCAACTAGCAGATCTTTCTACAAAAGTATTTTGTTGGGGCAGGAGAGATTACATAACCTGGGCATGGTTAACATATATGCTCCAGCTTGAGGGTAAGTTTTAAAGAGTGATTTGTATTAGTGTGTGGTATGAGTTATTGGCTGGGCTTGTATGAACTGTACTACTCTTATACTACACTCAATCTATTAGTATTAATACACACATACAGGTAGCCTACCGATCATTGAGTTAGTGCGTCTCATTCATTCTATATGATTCTACTCATTTGTTCCATTTTAGATATGAGGATTTGGACAACTCTACTAGAGTATAATCTTCTAAATCTTAGTTCAATTTGTAACCTATTTTTTGAATCGAGAAGTTCCTTCATGATAAAATAATTTGGATGTCCAAAGCCTCTTTGAATGAAGTCTTTTGTTGGGATAGTGGTACTCAACAAAATTAACACTAATGACATGTTGCAAATCTGCAGACCTAATGACGCTTTATCTCCTATTATGTGTGTCATATGAGAAACAACTTCACTTTTTGTTCTTTCATTTCCCATCAGCCTTTTCCACGCAGAATAGGCCCTTTGTTTTGTTTGGTGAATTTTGGGTGTGCCTCAGTTTGAAACAACTTCTTTTGATTAGTTTGGGAGATTTTCACTGGGGCAACGTAGGCAATGTTTTATGATGGTGGGCTATGTATGCTATTCTTCGGTGTATTTGGTTGGAGCTAAATATGCTCAGATTCCTCTAAGATATCTTTCTCTTCAGATTTATTGTGAGATAATTTTCAAGGTAGTCTCCTTGACATGTGTGGAGAGAGCTCTTGTTTTTTACCTAGTTTGTTTTCTTTTCTTTATTTCATCCATTTTGTTATAAAGATACCTTATCCTCTACCTACTTTGTGTAACTTCTCTTCGAATAAATTCCATCTTTTAATTACACTTCACTTTTTGTATAATTAGACTTGAATAACAGAATAGAGAGTAGCAAATGTAGTTCTGTATATTGAATGCCTTACAAATGAGTTCTCAGACTTTGAATTTATAGCTTAGATTACAAACATCATCATTCCTAAGATAACGTATATAATAAGAATAATGTAAACTATACACTATGGGTTCCTAAAGCACTTGAGTTCACAGGCTGTGTGCACTTGAGTTCACAGCACTTGAGTTCTCAGCACTTGAGTCCTATACAGCCTGTTGTGCACTACTATACAGGCTGTTGTGCACTATAATGTATGCAATGAATCTCAACACTCCCCCTCAAGCTGGTGCATACATGTCATATGCATCAAGCTTGTCACATATATATTTTATCCTTGGGCCCCGGAGTGATTTAGTGAGCATGTCTGCCAGCTGATTATTGGAGCTCATGAATGACGTTGTGATTTCTCCAGATATAATCTTATCGCGGATAAAATGGCAATCGATCTCGATATGCTTGGTCCGCTCGTGGAAAACTGGATTGGAAGCAATGTGCAAGGCAGCCTGATTATCACATATAAGGCTCATGGACCCAATCATGCAGAAATTTAACTCAGAGAGAAGTTGCTTTAACCAAATGAGTTCGCATGTAGCAAGGGCCATAGCCCTATATTCTGCTTCTGCACTTGATCTAGCTACGACACTTTGCTTCTTACTTTTCCACGAAATGAGGTTGCCTCCAATAAGAACACAATAACCTGAAGTTGATCGTCTATCACTTGGGCAGCCAGCCCAATCTGCATCTGTGTAAGCCACAATGTCAGAGTGGTCTTTGTTCTGATAAATTAGCCCTCTCCCAGGAGAACTTTTAATGTATCTCAAGATCCGAACTACTGCATCCCAATGACTCTCACGAGGAGAATTGAGGAATTGACTCACAACACTGACAGCAAAGGATATGTCAGATCTGGTCATAGTGAGATAATTCAACTTTCCAACTAATCTGCGATATCTTCCTGGATCTGAGTAAGGTTCCCCCTTATCTGGCATAAGTTTAACATTGGGATCCATAGGTGTGTCAATCATTTTACAGTCTAGCATACCAGTCTCTTCTAATATATCAAGGGCATACTTCCTCTGAGATATAACAACTCCTGAACTAGACTGAGCAACTTCAATTCCAAGGAAATACCGCAATCGTCCCAAGTCTTTAGTGTGAAATTGTTGAGATAGGTGCTGCTTGAGACTCTTAATGCCATCAAGATCATCTCCTGTAATAACAATGTCATCTACATATACAACAAGATATATGTACTGACTAGAGGAGGAGCATTTATAAAAGACAGAGTGATCTGCTTCACTGCGGATCATGCCAAAGTGTTGGAGAGCTGTACTGAACCTACCAAACCATGCCCGAGGACTCTGCTTCAGACCATACAAAGCTTTGTGTAACCTGCAGGCAAAGCCATGAGACTCCCCCTGAGCAACAAAACCAGGCGGTTGCTCCATATAGACTTCCTCAGATAAATCACCATGGAGAAATGCATTCTTGATGTCTAACTGATGCAGGGGCTAGCGACGCATGGCTGCCATGGCCAAAAAAAGACGAACAGAGGCCATTTTGGCAACAGGGGAAAAGGTGTCACAATAATCAAGCCCAAAGATTTGAGTGTAGCCTTTAGCTACTAAACGGGCTTTCAAGCGATCAATCTGACCATCCGGACCGACTTTGATAGTGAATACCCAACGACATCCAACTGTAGATTTCCCGGGAGGATGAGGAACAAGGGTCCATGTGTTATTGGATTCTAAGGCTGTCATTTCATCAATCATAGCCTGCCGCCATCCTGGATGAGATAATGCTTCCTGGACAGTTTTAGGGATAGAAACAGAGGAAATAGCAGAAACAAAAGCACAATGGGATGGAGATATACGGTGATAACTTAGGAAATTGTAGATGGGATAGGGATTACAAGTGGAACGTGTACCTTTTCGAAGGGCAATAGGTAAATCAGGAGAAGGCTCAGGTGGATCCGGAGCAGGTAGATCAACTGGAGCAGGGAATGAATCACCGGCCTGGTTAGGTACAACATCCTCCAATGGTGCTGGGCGAGGACGACGCTGGTAGGTAATGAGGGGTTGGGGAGAAGGAGGACGAGACACAGGTGGAGTAGGAGACCCAACAATACATGGTATAGACAAAGGAAGAGGTAATACCTGAGAAATGGAGGACGGTGTGATGGCGGATGAGAAATAAAAAGTATCCTCAAAGAATGTAACATCAGCAGACATGTAGAAGCGATGAGTAGCTGGTGAATAACATTTGTACCCTTTTTGGACACGAGAGTAACCAAGGAAGATGCATTTTACAGCACGGGCAGACAACTTGTCAAGACCTGGATTGAGATCATGAACAAAACATGTAGAACCAAATACACGTAGGGGAACAATAAACAATGGATCCTTTGGGAACAAGAGTGAGTATGGTATTTTGTTATTTAGAACAGAAGAGGGCATCCGATTTATTAAGAAACCAAAGAAGAACAAAGATCACCCCAAAATTTTAAAGGTGCATTAGCATGTAGCAGAAGGGTACGTGCAGTTTCAATAATATGACGATGTTTCCTTTCAGCAATACCATTTTGTTGGGGTGTGTGTGGACAAGAAGATTGGTGAATTATGCCATGAAAAGTCATAAACTGATTGAAAGATGCAGAAAAATATTCTTTGGCATTATCACTTCGTAAAATACGAATAGAATGGTCAAATTGGGTTTGAATTTCATTATAAAAATGCTGAAAAATAGTTAATATTTCTGAACGGTCTTTCATTAAAAAAATCCAAGTACATCTTGAAAAATCATCAATGAAAGTAACAAAGTACCTATGCCCTAAGATAGAGCTGACTCGACTAGGACCCCATACGTCCGAATGGACAAGTTCAAAAAGGGTGGATGTCTGACGAGGACTTTTGCTTGGAAAGGAAGCTCGTACATGCTTGCCAAGCTGACATGACTCACATTGTAAAGACTGTAAGTTAGACAAATGAGGGACCATTTTCCTCAGTTTATTGATACTGGGATGACCAAGACGATAATGAAGGAGATTTGGAGAATCAGTAGTAGTGCAAGCAACCGACGATGGAGGCTGAAAAAAGTAAAGGCCATGTGATTCAGATCCTGTGCCAATCGTCTGTCCCGTACTCTGGTCCTGGATGGAAAAAGAGTTGTTAGTAAAAGTGATGGAGCAATTATGGTTACGAGTAAGCTGACTAACAGAGACTAAGTTAAACGGGCAACCAGGCATAAAAAGGACAGAATTTAAAGATAAGGATGGGAAAGGTGTGGCTTGACCAATGCCAGTGGCTTTTGACTTGGAGCCATCAGCAAGAGTGATAGAATGTGATGTTTTAGGCTGTGTTATGGTGGAGAAAAGAGAAGGATTACCAGCTATATGGTCAGAAGCACTAGAATCCAAAAGTCAGGATCCAACAGGTAATGATTGTGACAGACAAACCGTAGAGTTACTAGTATGAGAGACTGCAGCTGAAGATTGACCTTGTTGAGCTGTTTTGAGCTGAAGATACTCCTTAAATTCAGCATTGGATAAGACATTCTGATTATCAGTCTGCTTTTCTGAGGCATGAGGTTGTAAGTATGTCACATGTGCTGATCTCTCAGGAAATCCGACATGTGTTGATCTCTCAGGGAATCCGACGAGAGAATAGCATTTGTCTCTAGTGTGGCCCATGCGATTACAATAGGAGCAATGTGGGCGATTACCAGAACCACGTCCTCCTCGGCTACTTCGTCCATGACCTCGGCCTCCTCGGTTCGTGGTGTTTGAGAAAAAGGCAGATGATTCGGAACCGGAACTAGATCCAATCATAGTTTCCGATGGAGGAACCCGTAGGAGACGATCTATAAGGTTTTCTACAGTAGGAATACTAGGATTAGTCAGGATTTGATTCCGAACAGATTCAAGATCTTTGTGGAGGCCATGCAGGACAAACACCATGCACATGTTATCGAGCTTGTTTTCCATATTATCACCAGTCATGAGTAACTTGACCTCATCAATAGTAGACTGTGATTTGGTCAGATACGTCGGGAGATCATTTTCTGTCATTTGAAGTGTTGCTAATTTGTGTACCACATCATACAAGCGTTGGACATCATTTGAATAAACATTGCGAGCTTTCTTCCAGATGTCGTAGCACGTTTTATAAGTTCGAAAATGAACCAACAACTTCGGATCAATAGATTGCCATAGAAGAGACACCAACTGATAGTCTGCCTTCTTCCATTGATCTTGATCTGCTGTATTAATATCTACAGCCTTTTTGGTCAGGTGATCAACGAGACCTTGTCCCAAGAACCAAATTTCTACAGCAGTTTGCCAGTCCATGTAATTCTTTCCGTTAAGCTTCTCGGAGGTTATAGTTGGACTTCCAGAGAAGACAAAGGAAGGATGATTCTTACTATGTGATGGGCCAACAGAACTTTGATTGGATGTTGCAGCGGAGGATTCAAATGTGGAATCCATTGATGAGGTTTATTGTTTGGTGAATAATGGTGAATCGGGTGACTATTCTTAACTGACCAATGGTAAGTATAAGATCACTTACTAATAGTGACCAAACAGTGACCAAACAGTGACTTCTTGGCTGAGAAACAGACTCAACGAATGATGGTGGCGGCAGAGGGCGGCGCGTGGCCGTCACGCGCGGACAGAGGAGGTGTGTGGTGGCGGCGCGTGGACTTCACGCGCGGGCAGAGAAGTGCCCAGTTGAAAGAAGAGGCGCCGATCTGTGGACTGGTACCGGCGGTGAGGTGTTTGGAGGTCAGGGTGGCGGCGCGTGGGCTTCACGCGCTGATTGTGCTGCTGGACTGTGGCTGCGCGTGAGAGCGCGTGAAGGACCGGACTTTGCAGCGGTTGGTGACGGATGGCTCGCCGGTGCCTTCTGGGGCTAGTGCCGAAGTCTTAGGCCGGATGGTGGCCGGACGACGGGACTTCTAGCTCCGGCTGTGACTGTTTCACCGGTTTCTTTGAGAAATAATCAGACCCACGAGATGTGGCTCTGATACCAACTTGAATAACAGAATAGAGAGTAGCAAATGTAGTTCTGTATATTGAATGCCTTACAAATGAGTTCTCAGACTTTGAATTTATAGCTTAGATTACAAACATTATCATTCCTAAGATAACGTATATAATAAGAATAATGTAAACTATACACTGTGGGTTCCTAAAGCACTTGAGTTCACAGGCTGTGTGCACTTGAGTTCACAGCACTTGAGTTCTCAGCACTTGAGTCCTATACAGCCTGTTGTGCACTACTATACAGGCTGTTGTGCACTATAATGTATGCAATGAATCTCAACAATTAGATTAGATTATAATATTATATAAAGTCTTTTTTGGTATGCATGTCTTGTGTGTCTTTCTATGGTATACTAAATATCAGTGTTATTAAACATGTCTTGTTATGTCTCGTGTTAGAGATATAAACCAATCTTGGCCTTCACTTAATAGCTTAAGCTTTTAGGAGAGTTGGTCTTTGACATGGTATCAGAGCCTCTATGATCAAGTTGTCAGGAGTTCGATCCTTGCCACCTCCATTCTTCTAGTAAAAAGTTAAATTTCAGCATAAGGTAAAATAGGCCTATGCATTGTTCACGCTTCAAGCCCAAATGGATCTTGCATGAGGGAGCATGTTAGAGATATTGGTCTTCACCTAACAGCTTAAGTTTTTAGGAGAGTTGCTACTTGACATCTTGAATTTGTATTTTTTTCATTTGAAAACTTACTAGATTATGATTTAATATTAAGAACATAAATTTTCAACTAATTTGACTTCTAAGTTGTGAATCTTATGATTCACCATTTTATTCAATTCGTGACATAGTTCACAATTTGATTCACAAGTTGACAGCCATGATGGCTTGTTGGTGACAATCATTTAACAAATTAGAATTAGATTTTGAAATTTTCAAAATTTACTTTCCTTATTTGAACCCATTAGTTTAATTAGGATATAAACAACATAAAATGTTACTATATCAATTAAAGGGAGAGAGAAAAGTGAAGGAGCCCACTATTTTGGTTGAGGAGTTGACATCAAACCAGAACCCCCCTTCCCTCCCTTCTGTAGTAGTATAGATGATACTTCTATACAGTTCCCTTTCATTTTTTAATCATGGTGTTTTGGTTAAACCATGAAACATTCATTTGTTGTGGTTGTGTTCACGGTATTATGTTTTAAATATGGTCTTCCTCTCAAAATTTTGACAGTGCCAAACTCATTGACATCTATCGTACGCGCCACAATATTAGTGCATCAACTAGTTTGAGTGATCCTGCTGTTGCCACTGGTATATCTGACCTCGTCTATGAATCCAAACCTGCACCTGCTGAGCCAGATACACTTGATGATGACCTAGTAAATGCTTGGGCAGCAAACCTTGGTGATGATGGCTTGTGGGGAAACAATGCACCAGCAATGAATAGGGTATGAGTTGGTTAATTTATTTCTATTATCTCTTTTGCTTTCCTTCTCTTTAATTTGATAAGAGAAATTGTTTTACTAATACTTAAGTGAGTAGCAAAGTATGTTCCCTTTTATAATTCTACAGAATTACACTCAAGGGGCCTCATCTTCCTTCTCAAATGACACTTCAACCTAAATGATTATTTTGTTATTTTTTTCCCCAAAAAATAAATGCTAATATTCCTTGGTATTTGAAACTTAGTTGACTTTTAATTGGAAAAAAAACTTATGCTTTTTTGACATTAGGTAAATGAATTTCTGGCGGGTGCTGGAACAGATGCGCCAGAAGTCGATGAAGATAATATGATCTCTAGGCCTTCAGTTAGCTATGATGATATGTGGGCAAAAACACTTTTAGAATCTTCAGAAGTAGAGGTAAGGGTTAAGCCAGATCCTTTTTTACTTAACATAGGATGCATTGGGGCTGGATCTTGAACTTTATTTATGGTTTGTATCACTTAAATCCATTCCTTGCAATGACAGGAAGATGATGCAAGGTCATTGGGATCATCATCTCCAGATTCAACAGGATCAGTTGAAACTTCAATATCATCCCACTTTGGTGGAATGAGCTACCCTTCACTGTTCAGTTCACGGCCATCCACATATGGAGCATCACAAACTATGGTACAAATATTATGATTAAGAATCATTGTGTATTGCATCGTGTACCATGCTTCTAATTTGACGCTATTCTGATCCTTTTGTATTTTATTTTTATTTTGTTTTGTATAAAATGTTATTTTAAGCCTTGAGAGGACTAATACAATGAATAGCATTCTAATTTAATATGGGGATTGAATGGTCAATCTTAGTATTATTGTTAGTTAGATAAATAATAAATGTAAGTTACCAATGACCCAGGATTAGAGATTACAAATTTACCAAAATATTCTGAAATCAGGTTACAGGTACAAAGCAAAGTGTATTGTTTATATGTGAAAACCATTTAGAACATATCTGAAGCTATTAGGCCTGGTGCACATCCCAAAATGGATTGCCACCATTAGAAATGTGGAATCAATGTTTGTGGGCAATTGGCCTTTTGGACCTCATTTGTCGGTCTTTAGGGACTGCTATCATCATCCGTCTGTATAGGATTCTCTTTAAATTGTTGCTGGTGGGTGAAGAGACAAGATATCATGGTAGGGTCAAGTCACACGCATAATTTGTAATATAATTTTAACATCATTAAGTTCTTAATTTAATTTCATCTTACCTTGAATATTGTAATTTGTAATATCTTCACTTTTTATTGAGTCATAGACTCTGTCATTGGCAACTTCATTTTTTGCATTTGAAATTACTTATGGAAATCTGAATCATCCATGGCAGGACAAGGCACCAGCAAGCCGAGGTAGTGGTACCTCTATTTATGAGGGTCTTGGTTCTCCGGTAAGATCCCGTTGTCTTTTCTAGTTACCTTCTATTCTTCTAGTCTTAGTTATGATATTAAATCTCAAAATCGTTTCAGATAAGAGAGGAGCCTCCGTCATACTCATCCCCTATCATGCAAAGATTTGAATCATTTGAGAACCCCCTAGCAGGGAATGGATCCCAAAGCTTTGGATCTCAAGATGACGAACGGGTTTCATCTGGAAATCCGCAACTTGGAACGGCGCTTTATGACTTCACAGCAGGAGGAGATGATGAAGTAAGTTGTTATAAAATTTTAACTTTGATAGTTTTACTTATTTAAGGGCTCACCTGGTGTGTCCAATTTGATGTCTTATTTAGAGTAGGATTGGTTATTTTAGGTGCAAACATGGAGATAATTAATTTCATTGTTTTTCCTGGCAGTTGAATTTAACCGCTGGAGAAGATGTTGAGATTGAGTATGAAGTAGATGGCTGGTTTTATGTAAGTCTTTAAGGAGATATCTCTTTGTATCTTGTCTGCAGTAGAGATTTAGATAACTAGAATCTGCCTGGACTTTGACCATTCTATACTTTGTTCCTTATGTTTTTAACTTTACAAAGGAAAATAAGTTTGTCCACTTGTAAGTCTATGCCTGATGTTGATTGCCTATCTCTTGCTGCAGGTTAAGAAGAAACGCCCTGGCAGGGATGGCAAGATGGCCGGACTAGTCCCTGTTTTATATGTTAATCAATCTTGAATCATGTACGTAACAAGAAACTGCCTTGTAACTTCCGAGTCATGATGCAAGGGGCTTTTTGTTTTTCACGTGTCCAGCATTGTTTCTATCCAAAGGTTCACTATGCTTCCTTTCATATGCCATCCTGGGTGTTTTCGTCTAAATTTTTTACCAATATCTTATACCCTGGTCCCCAATTTGTCAAGTTGTATGCTATCGAAGTATCATTTTCCATGTTAAATTGATTGCGAGAGTTTAGTCATTCATCATAGGGATTTCAAGTTTCTAAAGACAGCTGTTGAAAGTACTATATATTCGAATTACTTGAATGAGTATGTTTGCTCTTTTATAGGGAGTTCAATGTACAAGGGAATATTTCAACTTTTCCATGTCAGCAGTTATCATCTTGAGATCTAATAACTACTTACATATCGGCAATCTTGATAATCTTTTTGACGTCCTGGTCTTCCTCACATCTCTTCGAGCTTCATTCTCAATTTTTCCGGTGAACACATCTTATAACCTACATGCTCACCGACAATTTTCATTCTTCGAATCAACTTTAATATATATATATATATATATATATTTGAATTTTTCCTTTGAAGTCATGTCACTTTTTTAAAATAAGAAATAACTCACTGGAATTGCAGCTAATATATTACTAAATTAATCCCCTTCCAAATCTGCCCTGACACTGCCCATTTGGTTTAGTTGTAAATCTGTAAATATTCTACATTTTCTTTCAAAATAGATTTTTAGTTGTTAATATGCAACTATATAACCTACTAGATGTTAGCAGCTAGATTTTTATTCAAACTTTCATTGTCATGTAATAGGCTTCTGGTTTTGTGCATGAACTTTTTCTTGAAAAAGGTGCAAAATAATAATTACCTAATTTTTTGAAAAAAATTATATATATTAGCATATTGTGATTTTACAAATATTTAGATGAAGGTTATAAGAGTAATATAAGCTAATTTGTAATGCTTTCTTCAAATTTTGTAAATTTGGCAAGACACGAAATGAATTAATTTGACGTATGGAGGAATATGTCCACGTATTAAAAATATTTTTTTACAAAAAAATGTATTTTTCATTTTTTGACTTTGTAAGTTTTATTTTTGTCTCACAATTTATTTTATTTTTGTCTTAAATTTATAGGAAATTTACAAAATTTGTCCCAATTACTAATTCTTTGATTAAAAATGTTTAAGGCGATGAGAGCTCTTCTTATTATAAGGACACGATAAACTATTAACTTTAATGAATATTTATAATGGTATTATAGATCATTTATCAACGGAAGATCCTTAGATTCCTACCGTGTCCACTTAGGATTGCTTTTTGAATTTAGGTTGGAACAAATATTATGAATTTTGAAAAATTTTCAAATGAAAATGAAATAAAAAAGTTGTTGGATCAAAATAAAATTTGAGGGTTAAAAAGTGTAATTTTACTCGAATGAATTTTACTTCTTAATTTGAGGAATTATGATGCTTCTCATATGCTACTCATATATATATATATATATGTATATATATATATATGTATATATATATATATATATGTATATATATATATATCTAACTTCAATTTAAAACAAATGACAAAATATATTTCATATATTTGGCCTACTTCATTATGCTAGCTAAACAGTACTGTCCCCCCCCCCCCTTTTTTTCTTTTAACATAAAATCAACTAGTGTTTTAATATAAACCTATGATTACTTGTGATACCTTGAATCAGGAATTTGGTAACAAAAGTTATGCTTGAATTGTAAAAGAATCATTCAATATGAGAGAGAGATACGAGTCATACGACTATTTAATCTTTCTGCAAGTCACATTTTTATTTTTGGTCTTCAAAGATATCTGGGAAGAACTGACTTCAATTCCCATAAACACGAGAAAGATTACAAATTTAAAATTAAAAAAGGAAAAAGAAAGGGAGAGACAATATTTGGGCCCTAGGTATATCTGTATAAAAAGCTAGTACCCATAACCTTTATAAGAGTTTATGTTCGTCGAAACTAAATCCTTTTCACGCTTTGTGAGGATGAAGGCGAAGGGGGAGACCCTTTGCAGGCATGGGCATGGGATCAACAACAATCTTTTCATCTGGAATCAATTTTTCCCACTTGAACCTCTTTACTAAATTGTGCATGAAAACCAGTATTTCTAGTCGGGCATACTCTTTGCCTGGGCACATCCTTGGTCCTCCACCGAATGGCACGAAAGTGTATGGAGCTGGCCCATTTCCTTCAAATCTACCCGGGTCAAATTTCTCTGGCTCCTTGAAGTAGACTGGATTCTTATGTGTTGAATTGACACTCCAATACAACTATATACGTAGCAATAAGAATTAAATGACCTCAAAATAGCAGCACTATTGTTTTATACAACTATACAACAATCCCATGTATCCCTCAAAAAAAAAACAATCCCATGTACTCGCCTTAGCATTTTCATCTAATCATATACCTCTTTCAGCAGAAGAAAAAAAAAATAACTAAAAATTCCTGTGATAGAAATCAAACACGTGCATGTGCTTCAAACCATAAATATTGCAAAAGGAAATGAAAAGATCATTATGTATAAATGTGTTTGTAAATTTTAAGAAAAGACTTATATATCTCACCTTCCATCCCTTTGGAATTGAGAACCCATTAAAGATAAAGTCATTGATGGCTTCCCTGAAACCTCCTTGGAGTGGAGGGGCAAGTCTCATTACTTCACAAGCTACGTTCCAAGAGTATTTCATCTTCTGGATGTCATCCCAATTCAACAACTGATCTCCTGGGGATTTCGATTTTGCAATTTCCATTTGCTCTAAACAAATTGCACAAAAGGAAAACAAATAAGTATATATAACATAAATAAATAATCACGGTAATTCAGGGTCGGGCTTCATAAACAAATCATGCAAGAACTGACCTGGATAAATACAAAAATATACACTTACTTTTTATAAATAGTTATGAGTTTATTTTCTAAAAAAAAAAAATTCGTCTCTTTTAAATTTAACACATTTAGTGCTGAAAATTATATTCATTAATGTATTTTTATGTACAAATTCTTAAATTTTATTATAAATTTTGTTTTAATTTTAAATTGAAATTTTCAATTTTCAATTCTAGCTTTGGGTTTGACTCAGTTATTCAGTTTTTATTCAACCCAGGCTCGAGCCTAAATTCAAAAATAAAATCGAATTGGGTCCAAATCTGAGTAAGCCTAACCTGCAATCAAGACTTCAGGGACACAAATATACTGTAATTAAGGATAAAAAATCATATTAAATGTTAACTAATGTAAAATAAAAATTTATACTATTGCAAACATATAAATGAATGTTTTATTTTAGGATGGATTTTCCCAAAAGAAATGTTACTTATGGAAGTACATAAAAGAAGATTTATATGCATGCAAAGTTAAAGCTTTTTCCTATTTATTTTAGTACTTTCTCATGTAAATGATTTAAGAGTTACGTGGTTTGAGAAAAAAAAATCTAAAAATACAATTATATTAATAAAATAGTATAATTTAATTTAATTTAATAAAATTATATATATGCCTATCATTTCAATTCATCTATGGTACTTTCAGTCAAAGATGGAGAGAAGGAGGCCAGCGAGAGCTACAGTCCTCAACTCTAAAATTATTTTAAAATTGTTTGAAATTTTTTATAAAATTTCAAACATTTTTAATATAAATATAATTTTCTATTTGATTCCACAAAAAATTTTATTTTTGACCCCTGAAAATAAAAATCCTAACTTCGCCCATGCCTTCAATCTTTTTTTGAGGGGCATCACTTAACTTGAACCCACTGTACTAAAGGATTTGGGAAGTCGGTCAGAGGCAAGTACTTGGTACCATACTATATTTTTATGTCACTCTAATTTTTTATATGAATTGGTTTAATTCTTAAACAAATACTTTCAAATATATAAATCCTGTACAAAATTAATTTTTATGCATGATATAAAAGAATGATGTAAATAATAAAGTGCCCCAACCTCGGCCTGCCCCTTTGTGTCGCTTCATCCAAATTTTAATAAAATAAAATAATGAGGACATCCTCCAAATTTTATTTTGGAGGCTAGTTCGTAATTTAACGCCAAGCGAATCATGCGACGTATCGTAAGTGAAAGTTTGACTTGTGTTGGAGGAAAGAGATCACGAAGATTGACTTGTTTACTTCATTTTATTTTATTTTTTGATGAATGACTTGTTTACTTCATAGTTGGCTTGAAATACTCTCTAAAGTGACTTAAACAAGAACAACTTTCGTGCACATTAATTTCTTTTATCTTATGCAATTTTACTATCAACTCAGTTTTGATTTAAAAAATACTTACATAAAGTCGTTCCAAGATTAAAAAAAAATAAATAGAAAAAGTACGGATAATTATTAAATAAACATTTATTAATTCAAAATTTTAAAAAAATTACGATTTTGTAAAAATTAACTTTTGAAAAAATGAATAACTATTAATTTTTATTAATAATTATTACTTGTACTATATTCTAAGAATTTTTATTAATAATTGGAAATATGCTAGAAAATGAATAGACTCACCCTGATAGACTCCTTCATAAACGTGAGGGAGCTCGGCAAGGTATTTGACAATGAAAGTGCAAGCAGCACTAGCAGTGTCATGGCCTCCGATCAATAGGCCAAGAATCTTATCGGCAATATCCAGTTCATTCATATACTGCCCATTCTCATTGCATGTCAATAACATGTGAGACAATATGTCTTGGGTGGGGGATGCCTTCCCTTCAGCCAAATCCACCTTCCTCTGCCTGATGATGACAAGCAGTTCCTTTCTGATGAAGTTGGAGGCCTTGATTGCTCGGTTGAAGGGCGTTCCGGGCAAGTCAATGGGCAATGATATGATTCCGGAGGCTAACAGATGGAAAGGGTCCGCAAATTTTGCTACGTGGTTCAGATCCTCAACGCTCATGAACAAACGACAAGCCAACCAGAAAGTATACCTGAGTATTGGCGCGCACACATAAAATTAACGCATGCACTACGTAAGCGAATTAATTATTTAGAGTAAAGACAGATTTGTAGAGGTGCGTTTGTCAATGTTATAATAATTGATTAATAAATAATCACCTCTTGGCCAAGGGGTATACGGTGACTTCCGTCTTGTTCTCCCATAGGGAAACAAAGTGCCTCTGGGCAATGGTGTCCATAATACCAATATAACGTTGGAGAGCTTCGGGCTTGAGGAACTGAGGGAGCAGCTTTCTCATCTTCTTAGATTCTTCCTTAGAGTTAGTCTGAAGCGAGGTGGGGAAGACCTTGTTGACGTTGTCGGGCCACCATGCGGTCACAAGCTTGTTCTCGTTAGAAAACAAGAATTTGTTGCATGCGGCTCCACAGAAGATCACTGCAGGCTCCCCAAGGATTGATGTCTTGAACAATTCGGAAGAGTACTTGACCATGCGGTCGAAGATGAACTTCTCCGGATGTCCTTTCCATCCTGAGGACAGGAACTCCAGGCTCTCACCGATCACCGGGTACCCCATCTTTCCCGGTGGCAAGTTGGGGGCCCTAAACGGAGACCTATGCTTGTAGAAAAGGGAGAAGAGTGAGAGAGAGACTAAAGAAACACACAGAAGCAGAAGGCAGAGATAGAAATGCTCCATGCTTTTCTTGTTTGTTTCTTCTGTTTGGGTGATGTTCTATTTAATTTGAAGAGGCCAGGGCAATGGGCGTGGATGTTGGCTGCCGGGCTGCCGGCAATTTATAGGCACAATGTTAGGGGATGCGCACTTCATGGGTGTTGAGAGAATGAGAGAGACGACATTTGGAGTGGCAATATCAACTTTTATTATCAAAGAGTCAAACAAAGCTGCACGCTCATCTCTTTTTTCTCTGATATTACATTATTACAAGGCTCTGAGTCCAGATGTAATTATGTGTGAGCGTATTAACTTACGAATCATACGACTTACGAATCAACTTATAATTTGGCAAAATCCAATAGCAGTTCGACTCGGTAGTCACTGGAGCAGTGGCGGCTAGTACATCATTGCTTAAGGTCCTACGTAATTCCCCATGTTTTTTTCCGTCGACAGAAGGCGAAACATGAGTTTTTACAAATAAAAGAAGTGGAGTTTCCCCTGCAAGTTGTGATTTTTTTTGTACAACTCGATTGATGCATTTATGTCTAAATTTAATTTTATTTAATTTATTTAATAATAATAAAAATAAATTAAATGAATTTGATAGATTGAATTAGATTAGTTAATGAATGGTTAATAAATTAAATTTAATATTCATTAAATATTTAATTATTAACTTATTTATGATCCATTTGATATTCAATCAACTCATAACTTATCTGAAACTTTAATCTATTCATTCCTTCATTTTCTAGAAATAGAGAGAAATATTTGTTATAAAGAGGGAAAATTAATGTTTTTAGAGAGAGAGAAATATATATTTTTAAGGAGAAATTTTATTTTTTTCAAAGAGAGAAAATTATTTTCTCTAGAGAGAAATTTTATTTTTTAAATGATTTTAAATTATTAGATCAGATATATATCCATCTTATCTATTAAAATAGATTAATGAATAAATTAAATATCTATCTATTAAAATGGATTATGGATTAGTTGGATAATTTTAATAATTTTTTAATATATCTCAAATGGAGTAGTGGTTAATTTTTTATGGGTGAAATGCACATTATCCCCTTGTAGTATAGGCCTTTCTCAACTTACTTTCTTAAACCATTTTTTTATCCTTAAATCTCCCTATAGTATGGTTCAAGTTGAAAACATTATTTTAGGAGTTAAATCAAACAAAAGTTAATATCTATTTGAAGATAATCACTTAAGAATTTTGTTTACTATATTGAAAAACAGAAGGGTCTTGATGGTCAAGTTGCAGTGTTGGCTAAATGGCTAACCACGTCAGGACTGTTGGCAGTGATTTGATTGAAATTGATTGAAAATAGGGATCAATTTTTGATATATGCGAATTGATGTTTGATACATTATGGAAATTCTATGAATGATTTATGTGTATGCACAAATGATGCTATACTTTTGGGCTAAGAAAACAGGGATTAAAACCCAGATGATACTCAATAAAAGAGTTTTTTGTTTGTTTTAATAGATAAAGTAACTTTTTCAATATGAACCAAATTAAAAGGGGATTTAGTGATAAAAAAATACTTTAAGAATGTAAGTTAAGAAATGCTTATACTACAAGGAGGAAATATGTATTTTACCTAATTTTATCCATTTATTATGATTCAATCTAAAATCTATCCAATTCATCCATTTATCATCCAAAAGTACAACTAGTAATTAATTTGACTTACACAAAAACATTTTTAAGATAAGAACAATATTATTTGAGTAACACTAAAGAAAATAAAAATACAATAAATATCTAAATTTATTAGACTATATATTTCTATATATTTATACAAATTTATAATTTTTATATAATATTATTTATATAACATTACTTTTACCTAATTAATATCATGCTTTTCCTCCCTTTTTCCCTCTACTCCTCTTGTTTGTGTTATATATTTTTTATGTATATAAGAAATATTTTCACATTTTTTAAGAATGATAGTAATTTTTTTAAAATTACCAAATAATTATAATTATTAATCATTCTTATAATAATATTTTATAAAATGTAAATTTATATTCTCTTTTTATCTCTTACTAATTCTACCGAGCACTTGTAAGTATTGTTTTTTATATTGGTTTTACATGTATTAGTATGCACTATGACACGTATCTTAACAGAAGGGATAATGACTCTAAGGTGAGTTCGAAAAAAAAAATTATATTTAGTTCATTTTAAAAGTTAATTAAGTATTTAATTAATTTTAATAATAATTTATATATAATTAATTAATAATTTATTTTTATTTTAATATTTAATATATAATTAATTATATATAAATTATTATTTAAATTAATTAAATAATTTATTAATTTTTAAAATAAATTAAATAATAATTACTTTTTCTTAACCCATAACGTCATTTTTTCCTAACAGAATGACCCATAGCCGTCAGCCGCCGTACGAATCAAATTTTTGCTATAGCATCAACATCGAAGATCTAACAAGAAAAGATGTTTGACTATTGCACCAGTGTTATTTGTTTAAATTATTTAAAATGCTTGCTCCCTGTCATTCTTCGAGTACAAGATCCTAATCGTTGCTTTTCTTTGATCGAAGTTGAAACTTCAAAGAATTTCTTTTGTTACATGGAGTTATGAGGTGAGTTTGATATTTAAAGTGAGTTGTTAATTATTTATTGGCGGTTAATTTTATAATAAATATTTAAAAATATATTAAATATAAATAATAATTAATGAATATTTAATAACTTATTTAATTAGATACTAATATCTTAAAAAAAATGAATAGGAAAGTAATTCTCTTTGTTACATATAATTTATTTTCTCCAAGGTTACTTGACCGAAGTAAGCATAGTTGAAAAATCAATTAAAAGTAAACAAATGATATTTGTATGTCATTTATTATTATTATTATTATTATTAATATAAAAATCGAATATTGTTTGAAATATAAAAAGTATAATATTATAAAGTTATAATTTAATAATTATTAAACATTATTAGTGTTATATATATAAATATTATCATTATCAAATATTATTTATCTGTATTTTTAATATAAAATATAGGAGATTATTTTATAATAAAATGTTAAGTTTAAATGAGAAATCTAAATTTAAAAAGTATATGCTATGACTAAAAAATTTTTTTTACATAAGCATAATTATAAATATTTAATGTATTGACTATGATGAAATATTAATATGTATTCTGATACATGAAAATAAAATACAATTAATAAATAATTAAATATTTCATATGATACAAAATGATTTGAATCCCCAAATACTTCAAAATATGTTTAATGATACATTTTCGTTTGTTAAATTATAGAATGATTGATAGTAAAATAAAAGAATTAAAAAGAATTAATTATTTTTTTAAAATTGAATTTATTTTAATATTATTTAACTTAATTATTTTTATGATAGTTATAAAAATATTACAAAAAGTTAATAAATTTCATTTATTTAAATATTAATAAAATCATAATATTATATAAATTAACTAAAAACAATTTTATGAGTAGTATACATCCAATTTTTATTTTGTACATAAGAAGCAACACTTTTTTAATTTAGAATACATAATTGCGTTAAGTAATTGAGTGTGATTATGTAAAAACAAATGTAATTTGACATGATTGTACTATTTTTAAAACACATTTGACTCTCATGTTATCTTTTAAATTAAACCAAACTAGTTAATATTAATGTAAATCTTATTCAAATTGAAAAATAATAATATAAGAACATAATAAT